>JAULBX010029269.1:0-191513 GCA_032358255.1 Heterotrichella gracilis
TGAACCAACAGGACAAACGATGTTTTGTGCAAGCGGAGATACTGTTGATGTTGGTGCAATTGTATTGATACCAATGGTGAAGATCGAGAAAGATCCGCAAGCTGTAGCAGGGTCTAATACACTTACTGTATAAGTTGCCGGATTACTAAACGTGACATTCGTTCCCGTCGCCGTTCCACTTAGACTTACCCAGGTATAGGTGACTGGAGCAGGATAATTACTTGCCGCAATATAATTGATAGTAGGATTAGCACAAGTTATACTTCCTGAACCGGTAACGTTTGTAATTGTTAAGGTAGGGATAGCAGGTGCTGAATTAATATTTACAGTAGCGCTTGTAGAGCAACCAATTAAATCGGTAACAGTAACTGTACAAGGCCCTGTACCAATGGTATACGTAGCCTGTGTTGTTGTAGAGTTAAGAGAGACCGGATTTGGCGACCAGACGATAGTCGCTGGTACCGAGGCAGACCCTGCCGCGGTACAGGAAGCAATTGCGATCGTTCCACCGCAAGGCGCCTGTTGCACAGAGGCAAAAACTTGTGGAGCCGGAGTAATAGTAACAGTAATAACACGAATAATTGGAAAACATGCACCCGGAGGGTTCATAGTTAAAGTGTAGTTACCTGAAATGTTAGTTGTATAAGTTTGGTTAGTATAAGCAGGAGTTGTGAATGGAGGGTTAACACCCGGACCAGCCCATGAATATGGCCCTAGTCCACCCGGAGCAACAATAGAAGCACCAGTAGCACCACAAGTTGGTAATGTGATAGATGGAGTACCAGCGGCAAATGGATTACCGTTACCAATAATGGTCATTGGTCCGCATTGTGCATCAAAATAAACATATCCATAGTGACCACCAGCAGTACAATCTGTAGCTACAACGTCAATTTGAATGTTTTGTCCAATGTATGGAGTTAAGTCAATTGAACTAACTTTCCATTTATTATATACTAATGAACCTGAACCTGTGTAAGGAGTACCTGCAGGTGCATTATAATATTGAGGTAAGTTTGTTCCTGTAGTAGGACAAGCAGAACTTGGCGCCGATACTGTAAAGTTTGGACAAGTAATAACTGTAGGACTTGGTAAAGCAGATGCGTTTGTTAAGTTAATTTGGAACGCTCCGGCATCACAACAAGTATGGCCAGTTGAGAAAACTGAAATGAAAGCAAATTGGAATAATGCGTTACTTGAAGTTACAAGGAAAGTTTTTGACAACTTAGCAATAGTGTAGTTATTGATGTTACTGTTGATCCTGATGAAATTTGAACCATACATGTTTGGAATGGTTGGATTAACAGAGTTACCTGTATTCGGAGTAGTTCCAAACACAGAGTGAATTGGATAAACACCACTGATAACCGGATCAATATAACCAGAAGCAGGAGCCGTGATCAACTCACACTCAGTTGGCGCATTTAAGCAGCAACCACTTAAGTTACAAGAAGTACTTGGAAACTGGTTCAAACCAGAACTTACCGTCCAACCGTTAATTTGGTTAGAACTAGTGATCTGACCTGCAGTCGATCCTTCAAAATCTTCATTTACACAAGCTGGAACAACTGATGACTTGTTAGTGTTATAAGTTGAATTCTTGTATTTATGAATTTTTGGAGTGATACCATATTTAGAGTTAACATATGACCTTTTCAAATGAAACATTCTTACCTTAAACTCTTCTCCTAAAAATCCTTCAGAGATAGCCGAGTTTCTTGCAGCAGTCTCATCAAAACCCAATAATGAATCGGAGGTAAAGATGTAAGTGTGTGCTGGTGTTTGCGCTGTTTTGTTAATTTGCGCATAACTTGCCTGGCAAGCTAGGATCAGTGCAAACACAAACAGTTTCATCATTTTTTGCATTTTTTTCATGTTTTAAAATTCTAATTTAAGTTTGTAAATATAACTCTTTAGTTTATTTTAACAAATCGCATCAATATTCGTGCCAAAATTGAAAATTTGTTAAAATTCATAGCGTTTTTTGCGTTTTTTTCGTGTTAAAATAAACTTACCTTTGAACTTTATACTATAATTATATGCAATTATTACAAAATAAAGTTGCCCTAATTACTGGCGCAACAAGAGGGATTGGACGCGGAATTGCTTTAAATTTCGCGCAAAACGGTGCAAATATTGCTTTTACCTATGTTAGTTCTGAAGAAAAAGCCAAAGCTTTTGAGGCCGAACTTCAGGCTTTAGGGGTAAAAGCTAAAGGTTATAAAAGCGATGCAGGCGACTTTAAAGCTGCTGACGAACTGGTTACCAACGTGGTAGCGGAATTTGGTACCATCGATATCCTGGTTAACAATGCCGGCATTACACGCGATACTTTATTAATGCGTATGAGCGAGCAGCAATGGGATGAAGTAATGAATGCCAATTTAAAATCTGTTTTTAATTTAACTAAGGCGGTTCAACGTCCAATGTTAAAGGCTAAAAAAGGTTCTATTATTAATATGAGTTCAGTTGTAGGTGTTAAAGGTAACGCCGGACAAAGTAATTATGCTGCTTCAAAAGCGGGTATAATTGGTTTTACAAAATCAATTGCTCTTGAATTGGGTTCCAGAAATATTCGTTCAAATGCAATTGCACCTGGTTTTATAGAAACTGAAATGACAGCCGCTCTTGATGAAAAAGTTGTTCAGCAATGGCGCGATGGTATTCCATTAAAACGCGGTGGAACTACTGAAGATGTTGCCAATGTAACTTTATTCCTGGCAAGCGATATGAGTGCATATGTTACCGGCCAGTGCATTAATGTTTGTGGTGGTATGCTTACCTAACGCAACTTAATCTTTTAAAAAAATTGCTTTCAAAAATAATAGTTAATAGTCCATGGTATTTTTTTTTATTAAGCTTGTTTTTAGGCTTGGTAGTTGCCCTTCTTTTATATTATAAGAATAAAAAAAATGCCGATGTTCCAAAAAGTGTAACACGTTTATTATTTGTTCTACGTTTTTGCAGCGTTACTTTAATTTCCCTGTTCCTGCTTTCGATCTTCTTAAAACAATTAAAGAACGAAACTCAAAATCCCGTTATCATAATTGCTATTGATAATTCTTCCTCTATGGTCATGCAAAAAGATAGTCTTGAAATTAAAAAAGACCTTCTCGTAAAACTTGAAACATTCAAAAATAACATTTCAAAGAATTTTGAAGTAAAGACACTATTATTTGGAAACAAAACTTCTTCTTCAAAAGAAATCCCTTCTTTTAATGAAAAAGAAACAGACATTTCTAACTTACTTTCTGAAATAGAAAATAATTTTTCTGATCAAAATATTGGCGCTTTAGTTCTTGTAAGCGATGGTATCTATAACAAAGGATCCAATCCAATTTACGCTTCCGAAAAATTAAACTACCCCATTTATCCAATTGCGATTGGCGATACAAGCGAGATAAAAGATCTGGCAATTCAAAAAATAAATCATAATCAGGTAGCTTATTTAGGAAATATTTTTCCTGCTGAAGTTATTGTTACAGCAAAAAATTTTATTGGTAAAGAAGTTGTTGTCAGCTTGTTTCAAAATCAAATCGAAAAAGCAAAACAAACTTTAAAAATAAATTCAGACAATTTTCTAGCCACCTGTAATTTTACATTTAATGCAAACACAGTTGGCGTTTCCAAATACAATGTAAGAATAACCGTTTTGGAAGAAGAAAAAAATATTTTAAATAACCAGCAAACTTTTGTAGTAGATGTAATTGATAATAAAGAAAAAATTCTGCTACTCGCTACCGCCCCCCACCCCGATATTGCAGCCATTAAAGATGCCATTTTAAACAGCACTAGTTACGAAGTGGAGTATGGTCTTTCAGCGGAATTTAAAAAGCCTTTAAAACAATATAGCCTTATTATTTTGCACGGGCCTTTAACAAATCAAAACCCAATTATTAATGACTGTAAAATAAATTCAATTCCTTTTTGGATCGTTAATCCAACCTCATCAGAAAATTTACTGGGCATAAAGATCAATTCAGCACTTAATCGCTTTAACGATGCGGAAGCTTTTATCAATCCTTCATTTGGTTTGTTTACAATAAGCGATGAGCTAAAAAAATTCACCAAAGAATTGCCTGCTATAAAAACTTTTTTCGGTAATTATGTGATGGGCAATGGCAGCAATGCTTTATTGCATCAGCGTATTGGTGTGGTAGAAACAGACAATCCCATTTTATTTTTTTCTGAAATTAATGGTTTAAAGAACAGTGTTTTTATTGGCGATGGCTTATGGAAATGGAAAATGCGCGATTTTGCAGAACACACAAATAATAATTTATTTAATGAGTTAATAAGTAAATCGGTTCAATACCTTTCTGTTAAAAGCGATAAGAGTTTTTTCAGGATAATAGCTCCAAAAACATTTAACGAGAACGAAACGATAGAGCTTGGTGCCGAAGTTTATAATAAAAGTTACGAGCTAATTACCGAGCCGGATGTAGCACTCACCTTATCAAATGCCGAAGGAAAAAAATTCAATTATACTTTTAGCAAAACATCCAATGCGTATAAATTAAACTTAGGCCTTTTACCTTTTGGCGAATATAAATACGAAGCTAAAGTAAAAGTTAATGGCGAGTTATTTGTAAAACAAGGCAGCATTTTAGTTAAGGAAATTGTATCTGAAAAAATAAATACTGTAGCCAATCACCAGGTTTTAAATGCTATGGCAAAACGCACAGCCGGTAAGTTATTTTACAAAGATCAATTAGACTTATTAGAAAAAGAGATCTTAAAAAATGAGCAAATAAAACCTATCACTTACTCGCAAAATAACACCACTTTATTAATAGATCTTAAATGGCTATTTTGGTTAATTTTAATTTTCCTTTCTGTAGAATGGTATTTTAGAAAGCGTTATTCATCTATCTAAACTCAATTAATGTTAAAAACAATTTATAGACCTTTTCTGCTGCTTTTTTGCATTTCATGCCTGCAATTTTGCAGTTTAACACAGATAAAAGACGAATCCCCAAAAATAAATAGTGTGGAAAATGGAACTAAATTTAAAATTAACCTTCCCGAAGATCATTCGAGCGGGTATATTTGGCAGTTAGGCGAAAACTATGATAAAAGTCTTATAAAAGACCTTGGGGCGGTTTGGCACGGCAACGAAAAAGGAATTGACTTCAACCTGAAAGCCTTGTCAGTAGGGCAAACCACGCTATCCTTCGTTTCCAGAAAATATAATGATACAGCAGATTATAAAATCTTTATTGTTAATATTTTTAACAAATAATTTTTATAGTCTCGATCCAAATACTATCTTTACGTTGCTATAAAACACACAACTAAATTTATTAAAAATGAGTAACCAAAACGTCGTTCGGTTTAACAACTCAAACCGACTATTTTATACCGAACTTAAAAAAAGAGTTGATTCTTACTTTAGGGACAACAAGATTAGTAAAAGCGGTAATGCTAATATGTACATTAAAACAGCATTTATGTTTGCCGCCTACTTTACCCCTTATTTACTTATTACATTAGGCGTCTTCGACAGCAGATGGATCTGGTTCTTTCTTGCTGTAACCATGGGTTTTGCAAAAGCAGGTATTGGCCTTTGCGTTATGCACGATGCTAATCACGGCAGCTACAGCAAAAACACAAAACTTAACCGAATCTTAGGCTACGCTACCCTTAATATACTTGGCGGACACTCTTTAAACTGGAGAATTCAACATAATGTTATTCACCACACCTACACGAACGTTCATGAAGTGGATGAAGATATTGCTCCTCCCGGCTTTATGCGCTTTGAACCGCACGCTAAGCACAAATGGATCCATAAACTACAGTTCATCTACGCTTGGTTCTTTTACGGTATGATGACCTTAATGTGGAGTACCACAAAGGATTTTAAACAATTAGCGCGTTATAACAAAGCCGGTCATTTAAAAACAGCCAACACTACTTTTGCAACTGAATTAACATTAGTAATTATCTCTAAGTTCATCTATTACGGTTATATGTTACTTCCTTACTTTCTAGTAAAAGAAATGACCTTCTTAAACTGGCTTTGTGGCTTTTTAGTATTGCATTATATTGCCGGAGTTATTTTAGCTATGATCTTCCAACCTGCGCACGTAGTTGCAGAAACTGAGTTTCCGCTGCCGAACGAAGAAGGTAATATCGAAAATCATTGGGCTGTACACCAGTTAGCAACTACAATGAATTTTGCTACTGGAGATCCGGTTTTTTCATGGCTTGTAGGTGGCTTAAATCATCAGGTAGAACATCACCTATTCCCTACTATTTGCCACGTACATTACCCTAAAATTTCTAAGATCGTAAAGGATACAGCTAAAGAATTTAACTTGCCTTATTTAGACAAAAAAACCTTCGCTGGCGCTTTATGGTCGCACGAAAAACTACTTTATAAATTAGGCCGCGCTGCTTAATTCTTAACACAATTCTAAAAAAAGGCTTTACTAATAATAAAGCCTTTTTTGTTTTTATTCCAACCCTGATATTTCCAAAAAAACTGTAACTTCGGGTTGATTTTTAATCTCAATTATTTATGGAAAAATTTGATGTTACAATTATCGGAGCCGGTCCCGGTGGATATGTTGCTGCAATTCGTTGCGCGCAATTAGGTATGAAAACTGCTTTGATAGAAAAATATCCTGCATTAGGAGGAACTTGTTTGAACGTAGGCTGTATTCCTTCAAAAGCTTTATTAGATTCGAGTGAACATTTTCACAATGCCCTTCATAATTTTAAAGAACATGGCATTGATATTAATACCCCAAAGCCTAACATTAAACAAATGATAGAGCGTAAACGCGGCGTTGTAAAAATGACGGTTGATGGTATTAATTTTTTAATGAAAAAAAATAAGATCACCGTTTTTACAGGACATGGGTCTTTCGTTACAAAAAACACAATCGAGATTGCAAAAGCAGATGGTTCTAAAGAAACCATTGAAACTGCAAAAACAATTATAGCTACCGGTTCAAAACCTTCTTCACTTCCGGGAATCGAGATCGATAAAAAACGCGTGATCACTTCTACAGAAGCATTAGAGCTACAAGAGATACCAAAACACCTTATCATTATTGGTGGTGGTGTTATTGGTTTGGAATTAGGAAGTGTTTACGGACGTTTGGGGAGCAAAGTAACCGTTGTTGAATTCATGGATCGTATCATCGCTGGTATGGATGGCGCTTTAAGCAAAGAATTACAACGCGTTCTTAAAAAAGAACTAAGCTTTGAGTTTTTAACCAAACATAAAGTTACCGGCACTAAAGCAACTGCCAAAGAGGTAACCGTTAGTGCCTTAAATAGCAAAGATGAAAAAGTTGAAATTAAAGGTGATTATTGTTTAGTAGCTGTTGGCAGAAAACCATACACGGATAATTTGGGTCTTGAAAAAATTGGCGTGAAAGTAGATAATCGTGGTAAGATAGAAACAGATGATCATTTACGCACAAACGTAGAAGGCATCTATGCTATAGGCGATGTTATTAAAGGTGCTATGCTTGCGCATAAAGCTGAAGAAGAAGGTGTGTTTGTTGCCGAACAAATGGCTGGACAAAAACCTCACATCGATTATAACTTAATTCCTGGTGTTGTTTATACCTGGCCCGAAGTGGCTGCTGTTGGTTTAACTGAAGAACAATTAAAAGAACAAGGCAGAAAATATAAAGTTGGCTCATTTCCATTTAAAGCAAGTGGAAGAGCCCGTGCAAGTATGGATACAGATGGTTTTGTAAAAGTATTAGCTGATGAAACCACTGATGAAATTTTAGGTGTTCATATGATCGGTCCGCGCACCGCTGATATGATCGCAGAAGCAGTTGTTGCTATGGAATACAAAGCTAGTGCCGAAGATATTTCTCGCATGAGTCATGCGCATCCAACATTTACAGAAAGCATGAAAGAAGCATGTTTGGACGCAACCGGCAAACGCGCATTACATATTTAATTATAGCATTACCTAAAGCAATAAGATCAAACTAAAATGCACGCAGGTAAAAGATTCACTTTAAAACAGGTTATATTCTGGACAAGGAGAGACATCTATTTTTTCTTTGAATATTCTATAATTGTTACCTCCCTACACTATTTTCTTGGAGTAAGATGGCTAATAATTCCTTGGGTGGCCATCGGATTAGTTGGTACAGCAGCCGCTTTTTTGATTGGTTTTAAGAATACGCAAACTTATGCAAGATTGTGGGAGGCAAGACAAGTTTGGGGCGGAATAGTTAATAGTAGCAGAACCTGGGGTATCCTGGTAAGAGATATGGTTCATGCTGACAAAAATGTTGTTCGCGAAATAATATACAGGCACATCGCCTGGCTTACCGCTTTACGTTTTCAATTACGAGAGTACAGGGTTTGGGAAACAACCAAACTGAAAAGTAACATAGAATTTCAAAGATATTTTAGTGTGCCCGAGTACGAAACTAAAATGGAGGATGAATTAAAAAAATATTTATCTGCTTCCGATCTTGAATACGTTCTAACAAAGAAAAATAAAGCGGCGCAGATCATCGCCATGCAATCGGCCCATTTAAAAAATTTAAAAGCGGAAGGAAAATTATCAGAATTTGATTTTATTGAGTTAGAAAAAATGCTCGCTTCGTTTTACGAAGATCAGGGAAAATCTGAACGTATTAAAAATTTTCCTTACCCAAGACAATTTGCAACCATCAATCAAATGTTTGTTCGCCTTTTCATCGCCATGCTACCTCTCGGAATTATACAAGAATTTGGTAAACTTACCGATGGTCCGGAAGATCTTTTTATTTGGGCAACAGTACCATGTTCTGTAATTGTAGCTTTTGTTTTTCATTTAATGGAACGTATTGGCGAAGCAACCGAAAACCCTTTTGAAGGCGGCGCCAACGACGTGCCTATCTCAGCCATTTCGCGTTCTATTGAAATAGATCTGCGCGATATGTTGGATGAAAAAAATCTGCCAAAACCACTCACACCTATAAACGATATTTTATTATAAAATGAACATACAAGATATATTTAAGAACAACCAAAATTGGGTAGCAGAAAAGCTAGCAAACGATAAAGATTATTTTGAGAATCTATCTAAAGGACAAACACCTTCGATATTATATATTGGTTGTTCGGATAGCAGAGTAACAGCGGAAGAAATGATGGGCGTTCATCCGGGCGAAGTTTTTGTGCATCGCAATATTGCAAATCTTGTAAACAATGTTGACCTTAATGTAATGTCAGTAATTAATTACGGTGTAAGGCATTTAAAAGTTAAACACATTGTTGTTTGCGGCCATTATTATTGTGGTGGCGTAAAAGCCGCTATGCAAGCTTCTGACCTAGGAATACTTAACCCCTGGTTAAGAGGTATAAGAGACGTTTACCGCTTGCACAAAAATGAGTTGAATTGTATTACGGATGAGGACGAACGCTATAATCGTTTGATAGAATTAAATGTGCAGGAACAATGTATCAATATTATTAAAACCGCAGCAGTTCAACAAGCGTATTATGAGTGGGGACTTGCCGTACACGGTTGGATCTTTGATATAAAGACGGGTAAATTGAAAGATTTAAATATTAACTTTGATAAAGTATTAAAGAATATTATGGAGATCTATGATCTGAATCAAAAACCTTCAATTGAGAAAATATGATCAAAGTAGGAATTATAATGGGCAGCAAAAGCGACTTGCCAACCATGCAGGCAGCTGCAGATATTTTAAAAGAATTTGAAATTGAATTCGAGATCGATATCGTATCTGCGCACCGCACTCCCGAAAAAATGTTTGAGTATGCAAAAACTGCACATGTAAGAGGCATACAGGTTATTATTGCTGGTGCTGGTGGCGCCGCTCATTTACCGGGCATGGTAGCATCATTATCACCGTTACCGGTAATTGGTGTGCCAATAAAAAGCAGCAACAGTATTGATGGTTGGGACAGTTTATTAAGCATTGTACAAATGCCTAACGGTGTTCCCGTAGCAACAGTAGCGGTTAACGCTTCACAAAATGCAGGCATTCTTGCTGTACAGATTTTAGGTGCTTCCGATAAAAATATCCTTCAAAAAATGATCGCATTTAAAGAATCGCTTAAAGAGAAAGTAATAAAAGCAAGCGATGATATGAAAAGCACCAGTCCTAAAAAATATTTATAACTAAAACAAAATGGCAAAAAAAAATAACCTCATAAAATTGGGTGATGCCATTGACCAATTATTTAAGCAGGAAAAACTGGATGTAAAGATCTCGCAGTTTACTGTAAAAAATGGGTGGAAAGATATTGTAGGTGAAGTGATCGCTAAAAGCACAACAGAAATATTTTTTAATGATAAAATAATTTTTGTGGGTTTAAATTCTGCCGCACTTAAACACGAACTCTCTTTCAGAAAAGAAGAACTTATTGCCAACATCAATAAATTTTGTGGTTATAAATTAGTAGAACAGATCGTAATACGCTAACATGAAAATACTTAAACTTATCCCGATCTTATTTTGTTTTGTTTCTTTTGCGCAGAACAAAGATTCGATCGCATTAAAAAAGATCTACGATTATTATTTGACCAAGAGTAAATGCTATTCTAATTTAGAATACCTGGCAACAAAAATTGGGGGACGTTTAAGCGGCAGTCCACAAGCTGCGCAAGCAGTTATTTGGGCAAAAAAAGCCATGTACGAAGCCGGTGCTGATACAGTAATTTTACAGCCTTGCATGGTACCTCATTGGGTTCGCGGTAAAAAAGAAAAATGCAATTTATCTTCAACAAAATTAAAATTAAACAAAGCTTTAAATTGTGTAGCGCTTGGTAACTGCGTCGGTACAGGCCCAACAGGTGTTAACGCGCAGGTAATTGAAGTAAAGAGTTTTGATGAATTAGAAAAATTAGGGGTAGAAAAAGTAAAAGGAAAAATAGTTTTTTATAACGTGTTCTTCGATCAAACGCATGTAAGAACTGGCTCGGCTTATGGCGAAACGGTTAAGTACCGTGGCAAAGGTGCGAGTTATGCTGCAAAATTTGGCGCGGTTGGTTCTATTGTCAGAAGCATGACCTCTGTTGCAGATGATGAGCCACACACCGGTAACATGAATTACGATACAACCTTAAGTAAAATAAAAATTCCAACATTAGCTATTAGTTATAAAGCAGCCGATCTTTTAAGTGAGTCCTTAAAAAAAGATAATGAATTAAAAATTTATATTGAAACACATTGCCAAACCTTGCCTGATGAACCATCTTTTAATGTAGTAGGACAAATTACTGGTTCAGAAAAACCAAACGAATTTATAATTGCTGGCGGCCATTTGGATAGTTGGGATAACGGACAAGGCGCGCATGATGATGGTACCGGAATTGTACAAAGTATAGAAGTTTTGGCGGTTTATAAATTACTTGGTGTAAAGCCAAAACATAGTATAAGGGCCGTTGCGTTTATGAACGAAGAAAATGGTTTAATGGGAGGTGAGGCTTACGCTAAATTTGCGAATGAAAAAAAAGAAAAACATATTTCTGCTTTGGAAACAGATGCCGGAGGATTTACGCCACGCGGTTTTGGTGTTGATACATCTTACGGTTTATATAATTTAGTTGCAAAATGGAAAAATTTGTTTGCGCCTTATTATGTAGAACGTATTGAAAAAGGAGGCGGCGGTGCCGATCTTATTGCACTAAAAAAATTAGGCGTTCCGTGTATTGGTTTTGAGCCAGATACGCAGCGTTATTTTGACATTCATCACACTGCGCAGGATACTTTTGATAAAGTGCATAAACGCGAGTTGGAACTGGGTTCTGCGGCCATTGGCGCCCTGCTCTATTTATTGGATAAATACCAGTAAATAGCTCCTTTTCTTCAAAAAAACTAGTCCTAATTTCTTATATTTGTATATAAATTTACTATCATGATCGAGACTATGACAAAAAGCGCTGAATTAATTGAGCTGGAAGAAAATTTCGGAGCACATAATTATCATCCAATTCCCGTTGTGCTTGAAAGAGGCGAAGGCGTTTTTGTTTGGGACGTTGATGGAAAAAAATATTTCGATTTTTTAGCCGCATATTCTGCCGTTAATCAAGGGCATTGTCACCCGCGTATCATAAAAGCCTTAACTACACAAGCACAAAAATTAACATTAACCTCGCGCGCATTTTATAATTCACTTTTAGGCGAATACGAAAAATTTATTACTTCTTATTTTGGATACGATAAAGTATTGCCCATGAACACCGGTGTTGAAGGTGGCGAAACTGCCATTAAACTCGCACGCCGTTGGGCATACGATGTAAAGGGTGTAAAAGAAAATCAGGCAAAAATTGTTTTTGCAAATGGAAATTTTTGGGGAAGAACATTAGCGGCCATTTCTGCAAGCAACGATCCAAGTAGTTACAAAGGATTTGGTCCTTACATGACAGGTTATCAATTGGTAGATTATAATGATCTTACTGCATTAGAAAATGCTATTAAAGATCCAAACACCGCAGCTTTTATGGTTGAACCAATACAGGGTGAAGCGGGAGTAGTTGTTCCTGATGAAGGGTATTTAAAAGGCGTGAGAGATCTTTGCACAAAATATAACGTTTTGTTCATTGCCGACGAAGTGCAAACAGGTTTAGCAAGAACCGGAAAAATGCTGGCATGCGATCACGAAGGTGTAAAACCGGATATTTTGGTTTTAGGAAAAGCATTAAGCGGTGGTGTGTTACCGGTGAGCGCAGTACTCACTTCTAATGAGGTAATGCTAACCATTAAACCTGGCGAGCATGGAAGTACTTATGGAGGTAATCCTTTAGCGTGTGCCGTTGCCATGGAAGCATTAAAAGTATTAAAAGACGAAAAGCTTGCTGAGAATTCTGAAGCGCTTGGAATTATTTTCCGCGAAGAAATGAATAAATTAAAAGCAGAAACAGATCTTATTACAGCGGTAAGAGGCCGTGGTTTATTCAACGCCATTGTTATAAAAGAAAAAGATGGTAAAACAGCCTGGGAAGTGTGTTTGCAATTTGCCGAACAGGGCTTATTAGCAAAACCCACACATGGCGACATTATCCGTTTTGCGCCGCCATTGGTTATTACAAAAGAACAATTAATGGAATGTGTTGCGATCATCCGCAAAGTAATTTTGAATTTTTAAGCCATTACATTTAGATGGTAACATACAATCCAAAAGACTGGCTTAAACTCATCCTGATTTTCCATAAATCGGATACTTTCCGGATCCTTCTTCCTGCATTATTAATTATTGGTGCTGTTACTGGTGTTATCAGTTATGTTGAACAAAATCACTTCCATGAATATTTACCAGGCAACTTAACCATCTTTCACCAGATATCGGGTTTCATAATTTCATTGGTTTTGGTATTTAGAATTAACTCTGCTTATGACCGCTGGTGGGAAGGCCGTAAATTATGGGGATCATTATTAAACAACTCCAGAAACTTGAGTATTAAATTACACGCATTGATTCCTGAAAGCGACCTGGAAACAAGAAGACAAATTCATACACTGTTAAGTAATTATGCTTTTGCCGTTAAAGATCATTTACGCGGCAATACCGGTTATTTTGAAATTGAATTTTGTGATGAATTACAAAAGGAGAAATTTGATAACGCCGCACACAAACCAAATTACATTATTAAACAATTAACCGGTTATATTCTTAATATATGCAAAAAAAATCCCCAAACACAAAATGATTATCTTATTGTGAGCGAGAATTTAGATGACATGACCGAAATCTGCGGCTCCTGCGAGCGTATTAAAAGCACGCCTATCCCCTACTCGTATAGCATCTTCATTAAAAAAATAGTTTTTATTTACATCATCACTATGCCAATTTCTTTTGGTTTAACCACCGGTTATTGGTCTATACCAATTGTTATGATCATGTTCTATGCATTCGCATCACTGGAACTAATAAGTGAAGAAATTGAAGATCCTTTTGGCATGGATGATAATGACTTGCCAATAGACGAGATCTCTGAAAAAATAAAAGCTAACACAAAAGAAATACTACTACATTGAGTAATTTAAGATACGATTTTTCGCACACTGGTGATTTTGAAATGAAGGTCACCACCTTTTTTGGCCTCGAAGAAGTTCTTGCTAAAGAATTATTAAATCTTGGCGGCAAAGAAATAACCGAATTTAAACGCGGTGTTTCTGTTGTGGGCGACATTGGTTTTTTATACAAAGCAAATTTATGTTTACACACTGCACTAAAAATTGTTATTCCAATAGCAAAATTTGAAGCCAACGACGAACATGAGTTTTATGATAATGTAAAAAAAATAGATTGGGAAAGATTTATTTCTGTTACAGACAGTATAATGATAGAAAGTGTTTTAAATTCTGAGATCTTCACGCATTCATTATTTGCAAATCAAAAAGCTAAAGATGCTATTGTAGATCGTTTTCGCGAGAAAACAGGAAGCAGACCCGATGTAGATCTTGTTAAACCCGCCTTTAAATTATACATACACATTTATAATAACGAGGTAACATTAAATTTAGATAGTAGTGGCGATCCTTTATACAAACGTGGTTATAGGTCAGATATTAACGAAGCACCTATGAAAGAAGTTTTGGCTGCGGGCCTTGTTAAACTAAGCGGCTGGGAAAGACATTTAGAATTAATAGATGGTATGTGTGGCGCAGGTACAATAGCTATTGAAGCTGCACTTTGGGCAAATAACATTCCACCGGGTTATTATCGTTCTGATTTTACATTTATGAAGTGGCGAAATTATGATGAAAAATTATATGAAACCATTTACGAAAGCAGCATTAATAAAATAAAAAATGCCGAAGTAAATATTATTGCCAATGATATTGATGAACCAACAGTAAAAAAAGCAATTACCAATACAAAGAATGCAAAAGTAGATGACGTTATTACTTGCGTTAACCAATCTTTCTTTGACCTTATGCCAACGCGTGGCGGTGGTGTAGTTATTTTAAATCCACCTTATGGTGAAAGAATGGAAGTACCGGAGATCGAAAAAATGTATAAGGAAATTGGCAATAAATTAAAAAAAGATTTTCAGAATTATAACGCCTGGATAATTACAAGTAGCCCGGAAGCCATTAAGAGCATAGGATTGCGACCTTCAAGAAGGATCCATATCTACAATGGCTCACTCGAATGCCGTTTCTTAAAATTTGAATTGTACGGCGGCAGCAAAAAAGCTGTTAAGAATCCGGAGACAATGACGAAGCGTTAAGCTTTCACCAAAAACTTTCCCTTCATTACAGGCACAACCGGACATTGATTTGGCGTTAAACAATATTTAATATCCCTTTCAAGATCCAATTTTGCTAAGCGGTTGCGATGCGATGAGTTGGCCAAATATTTTACAAGATCGTGTTTTGCTAATTTATGAAGATCTATAGCAGCAAGGGTAGAGTCGCAATTAGTATCAAAGCCACAATTAAATATTAATTTATCTGCAATTGCCCCGGCTAATAAAGTATCTTCAAGGTTAAATTTATTTTTCCATCCTGCGCAAACAAACAACACGTCTTTTTTCTCCGCTTTTAAGTAGTCAACAATCGCATCTAAATTTAAAAAACTGGCAATAATGATCTTATGGGCTTTTTTTGCAGCTTCTATAGCTTGTGTGCCATTAGTTGTAGTTATAGCAATGGTTTTTCCTTTTACTTTAGAGTTCATATAACCAAAAGGGCTGTTTCCCAGATCAAACCCCTCTACTATCTCTCCGTTTCTCTCTGCAGCTACCATAAAACCGTTCTTTTGATACTCCAGTGCTTCCTCAACCGTTGCAACAGGTATCATTTTTAGTACGCCATTATAAAACGCAGTAGTAATGGCCGATGTAGCTCTTAACACGTCAATAACAACAACTACCGAATTCGGGTTATGAAAAAGTGGATAGGCCTGGGGAGTAAAACAAACTTCGATATTCATCGTTAAAAAACAGTATTTCTATAACAAACTTAATACTTTAAAATCACAATTAAAAAATTACCCTTAATTAACGCAAATAGCCGTAAAAAAACATAAATTTAGGGCATGGTAAATTTTATAAAGTCTAAAATTGAGGCATCGGTTAAACTTAAAACCTCTTTATTATCTAATACCGAAATTTTAAACTCGGTAAACTCTGTTGTTAACGACATTGTAGCCTGTTATAAAAATGGCGGTAAGGTATTATGGTGTGGAAATGGAGGCAGTGCAGCAGACGCACAACATATGGCAGCTGAATTAAGTGGCAGGTTCTATTACGACAGACCACCTTTATTTTCTGAAGCCTTGCACGTTAACACCAGCTACATTACAGCTGTGGCGAACGACTATAGTTATGATATTATTTATAGTCGGCTTGTTGAGGCGATGGGCAAAAAAGGCGATGTATTAATTGGCCTAAGCACGAGCGGCAATAGCGCTAATGTTATAAAGGCCATTGAAAAAGCAAATGCCATGGGTATTACCACGGTAGCTTTTACAGGCGAAAGTGGTGGCAAAATAAAAGGTCTTAGCAAATATTTAATTAATATCCCAAGTTCAGACACACCGCGCATCCAGGAATGCCACATGTTATTATGCCATACTATTTGCGAACTGGTTGAAATGAACTTGTTCCCGAAAAAATAAATAATGCCTGCTCGTAAAATAATTTTTATTCTTTGTTTTATTCTTGTTGCCACAACAAGCGTCCCTGGACAAATTTCTGCAATAAAGAGAGACAGCTTAAATAAAAAGATACGCAGCTCACACGATACTTTAAAAGTTCTTATCCTTTGCAAATTATCCCGGGCACTGGTTGGTAATAGTCCCGACAGTGCTTTGATTTTGGCCGACAGTGCTCTGAAAATAGCAAAACGAAATAACTACCAACATGGCCTTGCTCAGTCTTACGCTAATGTTGGGAGCGCACAAAACACAATTGGTAAATATGATATTGCCATAAAAAATTTCATCAGTGCAGCAGAGCTTTTTGAAAAACTAAAGAACAGAACAGGACTTTCAAATGTGCTTAATTCAATAGGTAACGCCTATCTGGGCATAAAAAATAATGATAAAGCCTATGAGTACTATTTAAAAGCTTATGACATTGCCAACCAGCAACCTGTTAACGAAAACATGGTAGCAGTAACATCCTTTGGCATTGGTAGTATTTTAGTGGAACAAGGTAAAAGCGAAGAAGCAATCAGTTATTTTAAAAAAGCAGAAGCAAGTTTTAGAAAACAAAATATTTTAAATTATGCCGCCATGGCAGTTTCAATGATCGGCGAAACTTATTTTAACGACTCTAATTATGTAGAAGCGGAGAAAAACTATCTGCAGGTAATTCCAATTTTTAGAGAAATGCATGATGATTATGGCCTTGCAACATCGCTCGCAAATATGGGCATGATAGAAATTCAAAAAAAGAATTATGCCAAGGCCTCTGACTACTACAAAGAGGCGATAACCATCAATTTTAAACGTAATGCGTATGCTAACATTCTAACTAACGCAAAAGCGTTGAGCGAATTAATGGAGCTGCAAAATAAGCCTGGCGATGCTCTTAAATATTACAAAACATACACGCAGTATAACGATTCGGTTCTAAATATAGAGCGCAACAAGGCTTTTTTAGATGCTGAAACAAAATACGAATCTGATAAGAAAGAACAAGAACTTAAATTAAAGAACTTAGAATTAGAGAAATCGCAATTGCAATCCTCTCAGCGCGGAAAGTTGGTATACATCTTTGCCGGAGCTATGCTTATTTTTATTGTGTTATTATTTTTTGTGTACAAACAATTCAGCGAAAAGAAAAAAGCAAACGTGTTACTTACAAACAAGAACGAAGAAATTGAAAAACAAAAATCCATTATCGAAGAAAAAAACAAAGATATTACTGACAGTATCAATTATTCAAAACATATTCAACAGGCCATTATTCCTTCTACGATAAAAGTAAAATCTACCTTAAATGAGTCACTTATCTTTTTTAAACCAAAGGATATTGTAAGTGGCGATTTTTATTTTGTAGAGAAAATAGATAATTCAATTTATGTTGCCGTTATTGATTGCACAGGACACGGCGTGCCAGGCGCATTATTAAGTGTGTTTGCTTATTCCAACATCAAAAATATTATTTCTACTGGCAATTACCGAACCAACCCAGCAGGTATACTCACAGAATTGTGTAAACAATTCAAATCCAACTTACAGTCGCACACTATAAAAATAAATGATGGTGTAGATATGTCTATTTGCGTTTTAAATACCGAGACCAGAAAAATATATTATTCGGGTGCTAAAAATAATATGCTGAAAGTGACTAACGAAGGTTTAAAAGAATATCATGCCGATCGTTGGGGCGTAAGTGGTTCCAATGAAGACAAACAAACTGTATTTACCAATCACGAGATAGAAGCTAAAGAAGGTGAGAAATATTTTCTATTTACCGATGGTTTTGCAGATCAGTTTGGTGGGCCAAAAGGAAAAAAATTCAAATTAAAACAATTAGAAGAGTTGTTATTAAGAACGCACGAAATGCCTTTTGAACAACAAAATTTTACACTAAGCCAAACTTTTGTTGATTGGAAAGGGAACTTAGAACAATTAGATGATGTAACCATAATAGGTTTTGGAATATAAATGATACACACCGCCATCATATTAGCCGGAGGCTTTGGAACCCGTTTACAAGCAGTTGTAAACGATCTGCCAAAACCTATGGCGCCGGTTAACGGACAACCTTTTTTAAATTACCAGTTAAATTATTTAAAACACTTTGGCGTAAAAAAGATCATTTTGTCGATTGGTTATTTATCCGAAAAAATTAAGAACTATTACGGCTCAATTTTTAACGGATTGGAAATTGAATATGTAGTAGAAGAAAACCCTTTAGGCACAGGCGGAGGCATTCGTTTAGCATTGGAAAAATGCAAAGATGAGTTGGTATTTGTGTTGAATGGTGATTCTTTTTTTGATGTGGATCTTGAAAAATTTTACAGCGCCCACAGTAAACAAAACGCACAGGTTTCCTTAGCTCTACGAAAAGTAAAAGATGCCGGGCGTTACGGCACCATCGAAAAAAATGCTGACAATAAAATAATTTCTTTCAAAGAAAAATCGGGAAACACTAAAGAAGGAATAATTAACGGAGGCGTTTATATTATTGATAAAAAAATATACTTAAGCTCTACTCCCGCTAATACTAACTTTTCTATTGAAAAAGATTTTTTTGAGAAACAATTAAATACCCTTAAAATTTACGGATTTGAATTTGAAGGTTATTTTATAGATATTGGTATACCCGAAGATTACACAACAGCGCAAAATGACCTTAAAGGATTTAAATATAAATAAAGACTGGACCTTGTTCCTTGATAGGGATGGCGTTATTAATAAGAAATTAGATAACGACTATGTGAAACATTGGGTAGAATTTGAATTTTTAGATGGCGTTTTTGATGCGCTAAAAAAACTGGATACTGTTTTTGGAAGAATTGTAGTGGTTACCAATCAACAAGGTATTGGCAAACATTTATATCGCGTTGAAGATCTTGAACTCATTCATAAGAACATGATCTACGAAATAACTTATTTAGGCGGAAGGATTGACAAAGTTTATTTCTCTCCTTATCTGGATTCTGAAAATCATCCAACCCGCAAACCTAATATTGGCATGGCCTTACAGGCAAAAAAAGATTTTCCCGAAATTGATTTTAGCAAAAGTATTATTGTCGGCGATAGTTTAAGCGATATGGAGTTTGGAAAAAAAGCAGGCATGAACACTATATTTATATCTGAAGAAAAAAAGAAAGATGAAAGAATAGATCTGCAGTTTAGATCTTTAATTGAGTTTGCTCATAATTTATAATACATTTTGAAAATTTCCATCATAACCATTACTTATAATTCGGCTGCAACTATCGAGCAGACCATTAAATCCGTATTAGAGCAAAGTTATAATGATGTTGAATATATTATTGTGGATGGCGGTTCAACAGATAACACGTTACAGATCATTGAGAACTATAAAACTAAAATTGCAAAATTTATTTCAGGAAAAGATAATGGCTTGTACGATGCATTGAACAAGGGTATTGACTTAGCTACAGGAGATGTGATAGGTATTTTGCACTCTGACGATTTTTATATTGACAAAACTGTTATCGAAAAATATGCCGCTACGTTTATAAAAAATCATTCAGACGCCGTTTATAGCGATCTTTTTTATGTTGATAAATCAGATACTAATAAAATAATCCGGAAATGGAAAAGCGGCAACCATAAACCAAATTCATTCCTACATGGATGGATGCCGCCCCACCCTACTTTTTTTGTGAAGCGTGAGATCTATCACAAATTCGGAAAATTTAATTTAGAATTTAAACACTCTGCTGATTATGAATTAATGCTACGTTTTATTCATAAACACAAAATACGTATCAATTACCTTCATGAATTCACTATAAAAATGCGTGTTGGCGGCCAAAGTAACGTTTCTGTTCAAAACCGTATGAACGCCAATATTGAGGATCGAAAAGCCTGGAAGATCAATGGTCTCAGGCCCCGCTTCTATACTTCCTATTTAAAACCCTTAAGAAAAATACTGCAATTTCTTTAAAATTCAGGCAAAAAACCGGCCGTTTGTTTTATAGATTAAATTTTATATATTAGTGTAATCTTAAAATCAAACACATGAAAAAAATATACTCTGTAATTGCAGTATTGGTAATTTTATTGTCTAACAATTTTTATAGCCAATGTTCTCTTTACCCTGTTTCTTTAACTTCAAAAGTTTACAACAGTTCGTTAATTATTGAAGGGAAAGTAATTTCACAAAAATCATTTTGGAATGCAGAAAGAAATTACATCTTCACTTCTAATTTAATTTCTGTATCACAAGTACTTAAAGGTGCTTTATACACTTCAAACATTGAGATCATTACAGAGGGTGGGCAAGTTGATCTTGACAGACAAGTAGTTGATCCTTCATTACAATTAAGCTTAAACGATGAAGGTATTTTTACTTTAACCAATTTCAATCAACCATCACAATTTGGCAATCCTGTGTTTCAGGTATATGCAGACCAACAAGGCTTTTATAAATTTAATCTTGAAGAAAATTCAGCGACTGTTCCGTTTAAAAATTATACAGATATCAATAATGTTTACCAGGAATTTGAAACGCTTTTAGGAATTGATATTCCTGCGTATACAAATTCAAACAGCAATAAATTTACTTCTTCAAGTTCGGTTGCCGCTATTTCAGGAATTTCGCCTTTAATTATTACAGCAGGAACAAATAGTATATTAACAATTACCGGTAGTAGTTTTGGTGCTACACAAGGAGCTTCAATTGTTGAATTTAGAAATGCAGATGATGGTGGTGCAACTTTTATTCAACCGCATTCCTCACAATATGTTTCATGGAGCAATACACAAATTCAGGTAATTGTGCCTACACGTTCATCTACTTTAACGGGCAATGGCACTGCCGGCACAGGCCAGGTAAGAGTTACAGTTGGTTCTTCAACACTTAGCGCACAAACCTTAACTGTTGATTACGGCGAACTAAATGTGCTTGTAACAAATACTATTACAACCCAACAGGTTTTTAATACCCGTCATATTGACCTAAATACAATGGGTGGTATAAACTGGCAAATGTTTACCAGTTTTAATGCAAATGCCGCTGCAAAAACTTCTTTCCTAAGTGCTTTTCAGACATGGCGCTGTAACACAAATATTAATTGGTTATTAGGTCCAACTGTTACAACAAATACAATTGCATCCGATGGCATTAACGTAATTCGTTTTGATATTAATAACGAATTACCTGCAGGTGTTCTTGGACGTTGTACAAGTTATTTTAGTGCTTGCAGCATGGGCCCAAATGTTTTTGTATATGTTGCCGAATTGGATATTTGTTTTGATGATCCTGCAACCAGCGCCATTACATGGAATTTCGGCCCTGCGCTTGCAAGTGGTGCGCAATATGACTTTGAGTCGGTAGCAGTGCACGAATTAGGACATGGTCACCAACTTTCTCATGTTATTAATACAAATGATGTTATGCATTATTCTATAGGGCCTGCGCAAAACAAACGCACATTAATTGCAGCAGATATTGCTGCCGGAAATGATGTAATGACACGCGACGTATCTCCCGGTGTGTGTGGTAAAGGAGCGCTTGTAGCGATCGCAGCATCAGTTTGTGCTGTTGGTTCACCAACTTCTGCATTTAATTTAACTACACCTGTTTGTGTTGGACAAAATGTTACTTTAACCAGCGGTGCAACAGGCGGCCCAACTAATTTTACATGGACAATGACTGGCGGCTCACCCGCTACATCTACGTTACAAAATACAGCAACAAGTTATGCGGCACCGGGAATATATTCGGTTACATTAGTTGCCATGAATGGTATTGGTTCGTCTTCATTAACAAAAACAATTTCAGTACTAGCTATACCAAGTGTTGTAGTTTCATCAGCAAGTGTTTGTTCGGGTAATACCGGAACTTTATCTGCAACTGGAGCAACTTCATACACCTGGAATCCTGGAGCTTTAGCCGGCGCAACTCAAACTTTTAATTTGGTAAACACACAAGTTTTTACGGTTATTGGAAGTAACGGAACTTGCTCGAACAGTTCAACAGGAACATTAAGTGTTACGGCAACACCAACTGTTTCGGTTCCTAATGCAACCATTTGCTCGGGAACTTCTACTAATTTAACAGCCACCGGGGCAACCAGCTACACCTGGAATCCTGGAGCATTAACAGGTCCCTCGCAAACCTACAGTCCAGCTGCAACAAGTTTTTATACAGTAACCGGCGCTAACAGTAATTGTGTTAACGCTAAAACATTTACTATCACTGTAAACCCAACTCCAACAGTTGGTGCTTCGGCCACTGCCACTTTAATTTGTTCCGGATCACAGATCACAACATTAACTGCTACAGGTGCCACAAGTTATGTTTGGAATCCAGGAGCATTTGCCGGTAATAATCTTCCAACTACGCTTACTTCCAGTACTATTTTTACAGTTACGGGAACTACAAATGGTTGCGTAGACACTGAAACTATTTCCATATCTGTTTCTCCGTGTACAGGTATTACAAATAAATCAGCAACTGAGAATCTTAAAGTATATCCAAATCCAACACAGGGATATGTAACTATAAATTTTGGAGAAGCTTTCAGTGGACAAACGACAGTTTACAATACTTTAGGACAATTATTAATTACACAAAAAATTAATGATACTGAAAAATTAAATCTTGATCTTTCTACATATCCTAAAGGTGTTTATCTGATCAAACTTTCACCTGTTTCTGGAAAAGAAAATCATATAAGAATAGTAAGAGATTAATTTTAACTACTGTCCAAAAAAAAGAGCGATAAATAATTTATCGCTCTTTTTTATTTCATGGTCATATCATACCGGTCAAGTCCTTTACCATAACCCTCTTTAATAGTTTTAGTAACGACAAATCCCAGCTTCTCAAAAAATTTATATGTGTGTTGGGAGGTATCTAAAGAGATGGAATGCTCTGGGTAAAACCGCTTTATTTCTTCTATTCGATGCAACAAAAAATGTTTTCCAATTCCTTTTTTATGTTGTGAGTTTTCTACCATACCCCAGGTCATGTTAACACGTTTATCGTGTGTTACATAAAATCCACCGCAGGCAACAACTTTCGACCCTTGTTCAACAACGTAAAAATGTTCCTCTAAATTATCCTCATAGGCAATTTCTTCTTTATCCTTAGCGTCTAACCAATTCTCCAAAAGAGCTAACTCTGATGGCGCAAAGTACAAGTGCTCATTACTTTTAAAAATGTTTAGGCAAGCATTTCTGTCAGTTTGCCTGTAGTCTCTTATTAGCATCATTTCTTTAGCTAAAACTACTATTTTTATGCGTGTGTTCAAAATCAATTGTTGTTATGTGTTATTAGCCTTTTTCTAACTGATGGTCTACTATTTTTTTTAAAGCTTCGTCAAAAGCTATTTTCCCTTCCATATAGTCGTTCCAGTATAATTTACAGCCAGCAACAGTCACTTTAAAATCAGGGAATTTTTCTTCAAATTTCATTTGCATATAGTAGGGTTCAAACTTTTTCCATTGTGCTTTGTATTGTTTTTCTACAACATATCCTGTAGTATAAAAAAGTACATTATGCCATACATTGTTTAATTTTTTTGCGTCTTTATCTTTCGCAAGTAAAAATATTTGGTTACTTAATTTATCTACCAAAAAATGTGAGGCTTCGTGAAAAACAACTTCTGCAGCAAGATCGCCTTGGTTTGCTTTACTTGCTGTAGAGTAGATGATATGTTCAAAAGCATTCTTAAAACTATACGCGCCGGCCCATGTCGCATAGCAGGTAAGATCTATGCGCACTTTTTCCGCAGGTAACTTTGTTTGATAAATTCTTTCTAGTTCAGGAATAACAGTAGTTTCCATTTTTATGATCTGGTCTTTATAAGTGTTTAACCAGGCTTTATTTGTTGAATCTATCACCGGCCAATATAATTTAGTGAAATATGGTTGAAATTTTTTTAGTACCTCAAACGCTTCTGCCTGCCATTTTACTTTTAATTTAAATTTAGACTTACCTTCATCGCTCAGGTAATCCGAAAACTCGCTCATGGTATTGTCAAACAAAAGATCCTTTGAGGTTAACGAATCCCGGTAATAAAGCATAATTGAATTTAATTCTAAAACTTCGTTTGCATTTAAACCAGCGTATTTATCTCTGAAAGAATAATAGGCCAAAGAATCGTTTGGCTTTTTTGTAAACTTACAACCTAGCGCCCTATTGTATAAATACAGATGTGCATTAAGTTGTTTACTGTTTTGAAAAATAAAATATTTACTTTCAAATAACTCTGTTTTTTTTCCAAAAGCACTTACACTCACAAAAAGTATAAGCATGGCGGTGGCTGTGAAATTTGCTTTCATAATTAATGGTTTTAAATAAAAGTTGAACGTTATAAAAAACCCCTTTCGTTATAAAACGAAAGGGGTGGAACAAAATTACTTAGTTATCGAGGTTACCGTAATCTAATTTTTTTCTTTGTATTGCGAGTATCAATGTGCAAACCAAAACAAAGAAGGGTACATACATGATGGCTTTTGGAAGATCAAAGTGTTCCAAAATTATCACTGCTTTTCTTTTTAATCTTTCGGCGATCAAGTACATGGCTGGCACTAATAATAGCGTTAAGAAAGTAGCAAAGGCTAAACCAAATATCATCGTCCAGCTTAAAGGACCCCAGAACACAACGTTATCACCACCAAAGTGAATGTGTGGCGAAGCGTGCGCCAATAAACCTTCAAAGTCGATATTTAAACCAACCGCTAACGGAATTAATCCTAAGATAGCTGCGGTTGCTGTTAAAACCACCGGCGTCATACGCGTTCTTCCTGCATCAACAATTGCATCATATAAGCCCACACCTTTTGCACGTTCTTCTTCTGCAAACTCAACCAATAATATACCATTCCGAACAACGATACCTGCCAGCGCCACGATACCAATACCAGTCATTACAATACTCATATCCATTTTAAATATAGCAGTACCTAATAATACACCAATAACACTTAAAACAATTTCAGATAAGATAATGATAGGTTTACCAATTGAGTTAAATTGAATAACCAACACTAATAAAATAATTCCAATTGCACTTACCATCGCGCTTCCTAAGAACGCGCCGGTCTCTGCCTGTTCTTCCTGTTGACCAGTAAATTTAACTACTACAGCGCCGGTTGGTTTATAGTCCTTGGCAACCTCTTCTAATTTTGCTACAACGTTATTTGGGTTAAAGCCTTCTAATACGTCAGAAGATAAAGTAATAACACGTTTATTTTGTTTACGTTTAATACCACCATACGTGTTTTCGTAACGTATATCGCAAAAAGCAGAGAGAGGTACCGAGCGCAACATACCGCCGGCATTCATATCTCTGAACGTGATCTTTAAATTTTTAATTTGTTCTACATTGGTACGTTGATCATAATTATAACGTAATTGAATTGGGTACTCATCGTTCGCATCACGGAATTTACTTGGATTATCAATACCAAATACAGCTTTCCTTATTTCCATTGCTAACTGTACAGTAGAAATTCCTTCTCTGTTAGCGCGTTCTCTATTGATATCAAAAATAATTTCAGGTTTGTTATCCACGAAATCTGTTTTAAGATCTGCAACTCCCGGCACATCTGACTCCTGTAAAAAACGTTTTAAATTCCGGGCGTTCTCAACTAATTCTTCAAATTTATCACCTTTAATTTCAATATTAATAGGCTTACCAACCGGCGGTCCGGCTTGTTCTTTATTAGTTGTAATTTCAGCGCCGGCAATATTCCATTTTGTAGCTTGAAGTTCTTTCAAATATTTCATTGTACTAACGCCTTTTCTTTCGCTAAACTCAACAAAGTTGATGGCGATCTTTCCGCGGTTAGAATAAGAACTTTGATCTTCATCTTGCGGATCGGTAACACCAATTGTTACGTTTGTAATAATAGAAGATACAACAGGATTATTCTCTCCAATAATAGCGTTCACTTTTTTCTCAACCAACTTCATTATTTCATTTGTCTTTGAAGGATCCGTTCCTTCCGGCAACTTCACGTACACAAAAGCATTATTTGGATCGCCTTGCGGGAAGAATACAACGTTGGGCGAGCGTACTTTCATTAAAAAAATTGAAAAAGCAAATAAACCTAAAGTATAAACCAATAACATGTATGGGCGTTTTAAGCCCCACACTAATAAATTAGTATAACCGCGTTGAAAAGAAGGCCATGCTTTTGTTTGAAATTTAGAGATCACTTTGTATAAATACAAGCGGTGAGCAATCATAAACAAAGCAAAGAAGATCATTAGGTTTCCATAAGCAACACTTCCTGTTAAATAAAATACAATTGCAACAACTCCATAAAGCAATAACCTTAACCAGGCTTTACGATTGATCTTACCATAATTTTTAAATTCTTCGTCGTGCGATTTCATAAAATCTACGGCAAAAACAGGATTGATGATGTAAGCAACAAATAAAGATGCTAAGAGTGTAATAATTAAGGTAACGGGTAAAAAGAACATGAACTTACCAATTAAACCAGGCCAAAATGCTAATGGAATAAATGGCGCTAACGTTGTAATAGTACCACTTAATACGGGTAGGAACACTTCGCCTGCAGCCTGTTTGGCCGCTATCTTTATATCCTTCTTTCCGTTATCAAAGATCCGATGCGTATTCTCAATAACCACAATAGCATCATCCACCACAATACCCAGAGCCAATAAAAATGCAAAGAGCACGATCATGTTTAAACTAAAGCCAATACTTGGCATGAACATAAATGCTATGAACATGGAAAGTGGCACTGACAAGGCAACGAACAAAGCGTTAGTTACACCCATGAAGAACATTAAAATTAATGTTACCAAAATAAAACCAATAATAATTGTATTGATCAAATCATGCAAGGTCAATTTTGTTTTGTCAGATTGATCGGCGGTTATTTTAATATCAATATTAGAAGGGAATTGTGTTTTCTTTAGTTCGGCAATAGTTTCTTTTATTTTATCTGAAGCCGAAATTAAGTTCTCGCCTGCACGTTTAATAACATTTAAGGTGATAACGTTCTTTCCTGCAAGACGTGCGTAACTTTGTGTTTCTGCAACTGTATCTAAAACATTAGCAAAATCTTTTAAATATAAACGTGCGCCGGATTGAGATGAGATAACTAGGTTCTTTAATTCTTCTATCGATTTAAATTCGTTCTTGATGCTTATTGTCCGCTTAGTTCCGTCCATTGGAATTTGTCCACCGCTAATAGTAACGTTCTCGCTACCAATTGCACGTTCAAGATCTCCCATGGTCAACTGCATTGACTGCATTTTGTACATATCTAAATTCACCTGAATCTCCCTATCTGGGGCACCAACCATCTTTACTTCAGTGATCTCTTTTAATCCTTCGATCCTGTCTTTCAGATCATCTGCATATTCTTTTAATTTCTGAAGATCCATGTCGCCGGCAATGTTTATATACATGATCGGCAATTCAGAAAATGCTAATTCTTTTACAAAAGGCTGACGTGTCAATCCGCTGGGAAGATCGGATTTTGATTCGTCTACTTTATCTTTAATTTGCTGCCTGGCTTTATCTACCGTAACACTTGTATTAAATTCAACCGTGATTAACGATACATCCTGCATGGAGTTACTCGTTAACTTTTTTACACCCGGAATTGATTTTAATTTTTTCTCTAAGGGTTTAGTAATTGTATTCTCGATGTTACTTGGCGAGTTACCAGCATAAACAGTGCTAATGAAGAATTTAGGCACAACAATATCCGGAAAACTTTCCTTTGGTAATTTGTTGTATGAGCTAATACCTAATAAGGTAATAATGATAACGCCGATATAAATAGCGGTCTTATTATCAATGGCCCAACTACTTGGTTTAAATTGTTTAAAATCCATGTTTCAATTTATTAATTTGTTAATTCGACAATTAGTCAATTATAAATACTTTAATTTTTAGAGATTGCAGCAAATTGTCTAATTGCCACATTAACTAATTATTTACTTTTTAATTTGTATAGCGTCTCCTTCGTTTAAGCCATCGTAACCTGAAGTTATTAAAAGGTCTTGCTCTGTTAATCCGCTTGTAATTTCAACTCGTCCATTATACTCACGTCCAAGTGTTACATTATGCTTTGCAGCTTTGTTGTTCTCAGCAACTAAAACGAAATGTTGTCCTTTAAGATCTTTTTGTACGTAGTTTAGTGGAATTCCAATTACAGGTTTTGCCGACATGTAATCATTGATCTTAATAATTGCGATTTGGTTTGGGTGGAATTCTTTTTTGTTATCCAATAACACCTCAACACCAAATGTTCTGTTCAAAGCACTAATGGCGCGCGAAGCGTAATACACTTTTTCAACTAAAGTATCATTACTATCGGGAAAACGAATAATTACCTCATCACCTTTGTGAACTTTAGAAGCATAGCTTTCTGCAAGATCAGCCTTAACTTTTAAATTAGAAAAATTAATTACACGAATAGCAGGCATTCCCGGAGCAGTTAACTGCCCAAGTTTAATGTCTACCGCATCTACAGTTCCATCAATTGGAGAAATAATTTTAGTCATACGTATTTGCTCTCTCAAAGTGCTTATCTTTTTCTCCATGCTTTCTTTTTGAGATTTAGCCTGTAAGTATTGTACTTCGGTACCAATCTTTTGGTCCCACAATGCTTTTTGTTTTTCGTATAGCTGATTTACAAGCTCCGAAGAAGTTTGAAGATCTGAAATACTTTGTTGCAATGCACGCGCATCGGTTTCAGCTAACTCCTGACCTTTACGAACCTCATCGCCTACTTTTACATTGATCTTTGTAATTGTTCCCGGCATTTCAGATGAGATAGAAACGCTTTCTTCAGCATCTACCCTACCCTGAACATCGATGTATGTTTTGAAAATAAATGGTGCGATAGCAGATGCTTCAACCAAAACAAATTTCTTGGCTGAATCACCTTCCAATTTCGAGATCTTAGTGTTGATCTCCGCCAACTGAGTTTTTAACTCTGCTTGTTTTGCCTTTAATTCAACAAGGCCTTCTTCTTTTGCGCCTCCGCAAGAAGATAAGATAAATACACTTACCAATATTGGAATAATGTAATTACGGATTTTTAGTTTTTGGATTTGAGTTGTAAATTGTGACATAACTTATTTTTTAATGTTTGATTTTTAAATTTATTTAACCAGTGTGCCAATTGCTTTTTGATAATCTATTTTAAATACAAGCATATCGTAAACAGCGTTGTAATAATTTGTTTGCGCTTCTTTCAAAGAAGTTTCAGCGTTAATTATTTCGCTATTTGAACCTACACCTTGTTTGAATTTTTCCTGAACCACATCATAAACGTGACCAGCCATTTCTAAATTCTTTTTTTGTATCAATAAACTGGAATAAGCGTTGTTATATGAAATTGCTGCTACGGTAGCTTCTAATTCGCCGGCTTGCTCAACCATCTTAACCGAATTCTCGTTTTTACGCGAACTTATTTTTGCCTGTTGAATTTTATTATGACGTTGCAGTCCGTCAAAAATATTAAGGTTCAAGGTAATGCCAACTAAAGCGATTGGATACCACTGTTTCATTGCATTTGATTTATCGGATTCAAAAATATTTGTTGTAGACCTTTGGGTATTATATTGATAACTACCATAGGCTGCAAGCGTTGGTAAATAGCCCCACTTTAAACGTTTTACATCCAGGTCTAATAAATTTTGTTGTGCTTGTAATAATACGTAATCAGGGCGTTTGGAAACATCGATCTTTGAAATATTCAATTCTTCAAAATTGGTCACAACATTTAAACTATCTGTAAGAACAATAGGATCATTTACTTTGTATCCCATTTGAAATTTAAGCATGGTCTCCGAAAGACCAATTAATTTTATGGTCTTGTCTTTTTCGGTCAGTAAATTGTTGTATTGCACTTCCAACCTTTCTACATCTATTAACTCTGCGAAACCTTGTTTGTTAAAAGCCTTAGTATCTTCGTATATTTTTTTTAGTCTCACAACATTTGCTTCTAATAATTTTATTCTGTCGCGGTTAATGATCACATTGTAATAGGCTTTTGATACCTGAGCAACAAGATCTGCTTTACTTCGCGTCACACTAATGCGAGAAAGATTAATAAATTCTTTAGAAGCTTTTAAGCCAAAAATATAATCGCTGCTAAATAATAATTGCGAAGCGCTAAGGCCAGCAGTAGCATTATATTTTAAACCAAATCTAAGCGCCATGTATGTATCAGGTGGCGCTAATGGGTTAAAAGCGTTTGCGGAAACTATTTGTGTTGGAAGATTGATATAATCCTTAAAATCAACACTACCGCTAATTTGCGGCAATCCTAAACCGGCAATCTCTTTTCTTCTGTACTCGGCATTTTCCATGTCGAGCTCCGCATTTAAATAACTCGGACTGTTCTTAATAGCAAACTCAATAGATTGTTGTAAACTAAAGTTGCTGTTGGTGGCTTCCTGGGCCTTTGCTGATGCGCACACAATTATGGCAAAAAGTAATGCGTATTTTTTTAGCTGTGTCATATTTTATTCTTCTTCTTTAATTTTTTTATAATTATTAATAAGCTTGTGGCCTTTTACAGTGCAGATTCCATAAGCAAACATATCCAGTATTAATTCTGATGTTTTTGTAAAACTTATTTTCTCGAAAGAAAAATAACTTCCAAACATTACCATATCAATTTGTGCCATGCGATATCTTGCTGTAAATTCAACGTCAATATCCGAACGGTAAACACCCATTTCTTTTCCTCTTTTAAGATTGGTATAAACATTCCTGAAGGCACATTCTTCTTTAAATTTTTGAAAACGCTTAAAAGCCGTTGGATAGAATTTTTGAAGGTCCATAAAAAAAATAGGGTTGATATTCTGCATCATTTCCTTCATATTAAGAGAAATTAACATAATTTCATGAATAGGATCTTTGGCATTTTGGTTCATTTCGTCAAACTGATTCTCTCTATCCAAAAGCTCAATCTCACATAATTGGTTAACCAGATCGTCTTTTTCCTTATAAAACTGGTAAATGGTTTTTTTAGACATACCAAGCTCTTTCGCAATATCATCCATAGTTACACGCTTAATGCCATACTTGAAAAATAAGGCCAAAGCTGTTTTCAATATCTTTTCTTGTGTTTCCATTTTTATATTTCGGGGACAAAACTATGGAAACTTTTTTTGTCTTGCAAGTTTCCATTAAAAAATATTTTTTCGCATCTTTACACTTTAAATGGTAGATACAAAAAATAGCCGCTGGAAGAGATTTGGAGCCTTTTTAAGGAGTAAGTACCGCTTGGTTATCTTAAACGACAGTACTTTTGGCGAGAAGATATCCCTGCGACTATCGCCATTAGGGCTGATTACAGGTATTTTTGCCATAACCATAGTAATGACAACCCTTGTAATAAGCCTGGTTGCCTTTACTCCTTTAAGAGAGTACATTCCAGGCTACGGCACCGTGGCCGAACGCAAGCAGATCTTGGATCTTAGCCAAAAAGCCGACTCGATGGAGCAAACTTTACAGGCAAGGGCAGCCTATATGAACAGCATTTTAAATGTTTTAAATGAAAAATTTGAAACCAAAACCGAAAAACCAAAAAAAGATACTACCGGAAAATTTGCTAACGTAAATACAAAAGCAAGTGCCAACGATCTTGAATTTAGAAAAGATATTGAAGAAAATAAAAATAACTCTATTGCAACAAAACCAAAATATAAAGGCCTTAGCGATCTTGTTTTTTTTACACCTGTAAAAGGATTGATCAGTGAATCGTTTAATTTATCTGAAAATCATTACGGTTTGGATATTGTAACAAAACCGGATGAGACCATAAAATCTACCCTTGACGGAACAATTGTGTTTGCGGGTTTTTCTGCCGAAGATGGAAACATTATACAAGTGCAACACAGCAATAACCTGACCAGCATCTACAAACACAACTCAAGCTTATTAAAAAAAACCGGCGACAGAATAAAAGCGGGTGAAGCAATTTCGGTAGTTGGTAATACCGGCGAAAAAAGTAAAGGGCCACATTTACATTTTGAACTATGGTTCGATGGTCAGCCGATCAATCCACAGGATTTTGTTGCTTTTTAAAAAAGGCTTGCGAAATAAATAGCGTATAAAAGAAAGCATAAAAACTTAAACCCGCCTGCGTCTCAAGCGTATCTTCCAGAACAAAAGATAATACCAAAATTAAAAAATAAGGCCAGAATAAAGGATGCAAATATTTTTTTAAATTAATTACGGGATATAAAAAGCTAATTAAGAATATTGATAAACCAGCTATACCCAAGGAAACAGTCATCGTTATAAATTGATTGTGTGGCCGCTTATACCAGTCTTTCGTTAACGGCGACTGCGTTTCTATATAAGTTTTGTTTAATTCAGTTTGTACGTCACCCGTGCCAACGCCAAACAGAATATTTTTTTTAATTACAGATATTGCGGCTTTCCAGAAATATAAACGCATGGTTAATGAATGGCCATTAACGTTGCGTTCGTTCATAAACTCATCATACTCCCAAACAAATTCGTAAACACGTTTATGCAAAAAACTCCATTGTGGGTATTTATAATTTGTAATATTCTTTTGGATATTGATGCAATCTTCGCTAGTCAATTTTGCGAGACCTGCAGAATCTTTATTTAAACCCTTGCTGGCCATATACCTTACCAGCACTTGGTAGCGCTGAATATTATGCAGTTGTGGCTTGTATGTAAAACTGTCATTTGGAAAACGGATCTTCCATTCTTTTTGCAATTCGGTAGGTTGAATATTTATAAAAACATAATTTCCATTCTCTTTTTGCGTGAAGGAATCGTAGTTCAAATATATATTTCCGGTAGCACTAATTTTATGTGGAATATTATTTTCACCAGAAACTGTTGTTAGCTGTGAATTAAAAATAGAGTTTAAAAAATTAAACCCATAAAACACGCCTGCCAAAATTATTACCATTGAAATAATTCGAATATGCATTTTTTGTTTGAATAGGAAAACAACTATGGTCAGGAAAGTCAATATGGATAAATTAACCAGTCCGGAAGCCAGACCCAGTGCATATAGCACGAAGACAAAATAAAGTAATAACACAGCAAATAAAAATTTATGCAGATTTTTTGCAGCTGTCCAAATAAAATAAAAACAACAGGCAATAGCAACATTTAAATATAAGCCCAAGCGAATGTGGCTCATAAATCTTGACGCATTCCTAACTAACTCTGTGTTATGCAGGATATAATTATAAATGAGGCACCATATTGTACTTACTAAAGAACCAAGTAGAAAAAAATACAACACTATTTTAAATTCTTTTTCATTTATGGGTTTAGTGCTAAATAACAGCATGGGTAAAAACATCAAAGGTGTTAAGATCCTGATAGCTGTTAAACCAGATTCAAGATCCTGCGTGTAGGCCATACCAATAAGATGTATAAGAAACAAAGACGTAATTATCCAGAATAATTTATTGGTACTTAACTGCGCCCACTTACGTTTAAAACCACCTTCAATTATCCAGTTGCCCAGCAAAATAAATTGTGGCACACTCGTTGGTACGGTTCCCATCATAATACCAAATGCAAGAGAGCAAAGTCCAAATAAAAATAAATATCTATGTATCTTTTCTGAAAACATGTGGGCCTATCAAAGAAACGAAAAAAAAGAAAACATATTGCCAAAAAAGAAAAAATCCCGCTTATTTTTAAGCAGGATTTTCATTTATTCTAATTTTGATTTTAATTTCCAAAATCTGAAAGAAATTTAATGCGCATTACCCTTATCTCTTCTTCCGAATAATCATTTTCGCCCAACTCTTTTAGCGCCTCAGCAACACTGTCTGATTTACTTTCTTTAAAATATTCCATTACCTCATCCTGTTTCTCTTCATCAACAACATCCTCGATATAATAATTGATATTTACTTTAGTTCCCGATTCAACAATTGTTTCAATCTCCGTTAATAAAGCTGGCAAGGTTAAATTCTTGCTTTTAGCCATATCCCTTAAACTTATCTTTCTGTCAATATTTTGAATGATATAAACTTTTAAACCCGATTTATTTACAACCGATTTAATAACCATATCAACCGGACGTTCTATCTCGTTCTCTTCAACATATTTTTTGATAAGATCGATAAAAGGTTTACCGAATTTTGCCGCTTTACCTGAACCAACACCACTTATTTTGGTCATTTCATCCATTGTTATTGGATATTGAATGGCCATTTCTTCCAAAGATGATTCCTGAAAAATTACGTAAGGCGGTAAGTTCTTTAATTTGGCCGTTTTTTTAACCAGGTCCTTTAATAAAGCATACAAAGTTTCATCAGCTGCGCCGCTTCCACCTTTTCCACCTATCATTACATCATCGTCATGATCTTTATCTGTATTATTAAAATCGTGATCGCGTGTAAATTTAATACTGTGTGGTTTTTTTAAGAAGGCGTGACCTTTTTCTGTAACACTTAACAAACCGTAATTTTCGATATTTTTTACAAAATAACCGTTAACTACAGCCTGGCGTAAAATTGCCTGCCAGAATTTTTCATCTTTATCATGATCAACACCTTTACCCCAGCTCTCTAAATTATTGTGCTTGTAAGTTTTTGCTGTTGCTGTTAACGTTCCCATTAACACATTGATCACATCTTTTAATTTATGTTTTTCCTTTATCTCAAGAACTGCTTCAATTGCTAATTCAAGATCTTCTTTGGCTTCAAATTTTTGTTTTGGATGACGACAATTATCGCACATACCCGAACAATCAGGTTCGTGAAACTCCTCACCAAAATAATGTAAAATAAATTTACGACGACAGCTACTCGTTTCTGCAAATGACGCCGTTTCTGAAAGCATTTGTTTACCAATTTCCTGTTCGGCAACCGGCTTATCTTTCATAAATTTTTCCAATTTCAAAATATCGTCGTGACTGTAAAAGGTCACACAATTTCCTTCGCCCCCATCACGTCCGGCACGACCAGTTTCCTGATAATAACCTTCTAATGATTTTGGTATGTCGTGGTGAATTACAAAACGAACATCCGGCTTATCAATTCCCATTCCAAAAGCAATTGTGGCAACAATTACTTTAACATCTTCCATCAAAAAATCATCCTGTGTTTTTGCGCGCTCTTTAGCATCTAAACCTGCATGGTATGGCTTAGCTTTTATGCCGTTTACTTTTAACGCCTCTGCAATTTCTTCAACTTTCTTTCTACTTAAACAGTAGATGATCCCACTCTTATCGCTATTTTGTTTAACGTATTTAATGATCTCTTTATTTACATTTTGTTTTGCGCGAACTTCGTAGTATAAATTTGCACGGTTAAATGATGACTTAAATAAATTAGCCGCCATCATACCAAGATTTTTTTGAATATCCTGCTGCACCTTTGGTGTTGCAGTAGCAGTTAAAGCCATTACCGGTACATTTCCAACCGCATCTATGATAGGACGTAATCTTCTGTACTCCGGGCGAAAATCATGTCCCCACTCCGATATACAATGAGCCTCATCTATCGCGAAAAAAGAAATTTTAAATTCTTTAAAGAAAGCAATGTTATCTTCCTTCGTTAATGTTTCGGGGGCAACGTATAATAATTTTGTTTTTCCTGACAGAACATCTTTTTTAACCGTAGCAATTTCGGCTTTATTAAGAGATGAATTTAAAAAATGAGCAATGCCGTTTTCGTTACTAAAACCACGAATAGCATCTACCTGGTTCTTCATTAATGCAATTAGTGGGGAAACCACGATAGCGGTTCCTTCTGATATTATTGCGGGCAATTGATAGCATAAGCTTTTTCCGCCACCAGTTGGCATAATAACAAAGGTGTCATTACCAGCTAATAGGTTCTTAATGATCTTTTCCTGAGTCCCTTTAAAACCGTCAAATCCAAAGAAACTCTTAAGAGTTTCGAGAACTTCCGTTGTTTCAACTTCGCCAACCATGCTTTTCATTGATTAAAATGTGTCTTCTACTGAGTAAATAAATTGATTTCTACTTTAAAGATATACAATTTTTTTTCTAAATAACAAACCTTTTATCTCTAAAAGGCAATTTTATAGATGATAATGCCAATTTTTTAGATGTAATTTTTTGGGAATTACAGATTTTGGTTCATTTTGGGATAAAACCGGAGTAAAATAATAATGAAGACAAAAGACGTTACTAAATTGAAATAAAAACCAAAACCCTGCTGATTTGCAAGAATATAAAAAAGCAATTTTGCAAAAACCGAAATAACGTACAGTTGCACCCCCCATTGCTTAAAGTACCATAAACCAACGCAGGCAATAAAGTTGGCCGCCACCAAAATACCATATATAGCTGGTATAAAAACGCCGAGTTTTTTTATTTGTGGTGAGAATACCTGCGGAAAGGTGAACACAACCGATAAATAACCGATGATACAAATAAACGTTATGATCTTTGGTCTATTCATTTAGTTGCTCCTTATTGCTTCTACCGGATCTAATTGCGACGCGCTATAGGCTGGAATAAAACCACTTATAATGCCAATTAAAATTGAGATTGTAAACCCTAAAATAATGTTGGTGCTGGTTAACCCTATATCCATATCAATGATGTCTTTGCCCAATGCTGTTAAAATGTATGTGAGCAGCAATCCAAAAAATCCACCAATCGTACTAAGCATGACGCTCTCGCCGAGAAATTGCACCAGAATAAAAAAATTCTTAGCGCCCAAACTTTTTTGTATTCCGATTAAATTAGTGCGTTCCCTTACCGAAACGAACATAATATTAGCAATACCAAAACCACCCACCAAAATGGAGAAGCCCCCAATTATCCAACCCGCAGTACCTATAATATCAAACAAACCATCAAAGCCTTTGCTTATTAAACTTGTTTCGTTAAGTGCAAAATTTGGCTCGCCCATGGGTTTTAATTTTCTTATGCCGCGCATTATCCCAGTTAACTCCCCCATCATTTCGGCGTTGGAAATATTTGGTTTTGCTTTGGCGTATATAATGGGATCTGCATTTTCAGATTTTGGATCTAAAAAATAACGTGCAAAATTAAAAGGTGTTATTACCTGGTAATCAAAACTAATTCCTAATAAACTTTCGCCTTCTTTTTTGATCACGCCAATTACAATAGCTTTGTGTCCGGAGATCTTAATTTCTTTTCCAACGGGATCTTCATTGGGGAAGAGCCCTTCAGCAATGCTGGCACCAATTAATGCTAAGTGATAACCTGCATCGGTTTCATTCTGTGTAAAATATCTTCCCGATGTAAGGTCGAAATTCTTTATTTTATAAAAATCATGCGAAATACCAGCAACCACCGCGTTTTGAATACTGTTTGATTTGTATTTGATCGTACACCTCTTGCCCATCCTGTAAGCAATAGCCTCGGTACTTTTGCATCTTTTTTGTAATTCATCTAACTCGTAATATTTTGGAACGGGGCGATTGATGTATTTCCACCAGGGATAATCGGGACCAAAATCCCAGGGCCATTTTTGAATATACACAACGTTGTTGCCAAGAGACTGTATGCTGCCACGAATATTGCTTTCCAGCCCATCTACGATGGTAAAAACCAAGATAATTGCAAATATGCCAATGGTAATACCAAGCAGGCTTAAGAACGACCGCAACTTATTTGCAACCAGCGATTGCCAAGCAAAAAACAAACTCTCTTTAAATAATACCCACAGCATTGTTAATTAAAGGTACGATTAAAACTGTTGCTGTTTAAATTTATTGGATAAGTGGTTAGGACAAAGGATACATGACAAACGACTTATGACTAAAATCTGGTGACTAACGACTATTCTTCTTTTGTTCTTCCTGATGCTTAAGAAACGCTTCGTGCTTTTTACGTTGACGTTTACGCATTAAATAAATAATAGATGATAAAATAAAGAAACCAAAAAAGAAAACGGCACTGTCGTTATCTTTCATAATTAAAAAATAAATAACCAAAATAATTCCAAGTACTACACCAACCAACCAAAGGCGTTCTAAAAAAATAAAGGTTTTATTTTGCATGTTAGAGTTCATTGTTCTTCAGTTTTATGGTGCCGGTTACTTCTTTAATTTCGTATTTGCTAAAATCCTGATTACTTTTTAATCCTTTGCCCATAATAACCTGATCGGCCGTGGTTATTTTTATAAAAGCATCGGTATAAATTGTTTTATTCGCTTCGTCCCAGGTTAATTTTTCCGTTTCTAATTTTTCGCCTTTTTTATTTACAACCTCAACGGCATATTTTGCTTCCATTTTTTTTGTGAGGTCGTAGCGAATACCATAATTTGCTTTCAACGTACTTGAAATTTTTTCTTCGTTATCAAAAAAAGTTACAAAAACACCTTTAGGTAAAATTGTAAATGGCTCACTAACGTTTTTTGTAAAAATAAGCATGCGGTTGGCCTTTAAAATAATTTTAAGTTGCGCGCTGTCTGTAAAAAGTAAAGTAACGCTATCTCCTACTTGCGACGGGCTTTTTTTGTTACCCGGCAGGGCCATTACATCTTTTAGATCGTTTGTGCAGGAGCCAAAAATAAAACCAATGGCTGCAATAAAAACTATCACTTTAATTTTAAACACCTTTTAATCGTATCTAAATTTTTGAAACCAACGGTCAGAGAAAGTGAAACCAAAATTTATTTTCCAGTAATTTTCTTTAATTAAATTATTTTCTGTGCTCCCCATTTGCCCATATTGGGCGCTAACGTTAACCATAGATGAAAGGCGACCAATGCCAACAGGGAAGCCAACACCCGCGGTAACGGCATAGCTGGACACAACCGTGTTCTTTACAGAAATATAGCCTGTTTGGTAATTAACGCCAAACCTGTAATTTAATTTCTTGAAGAAGGCGCCGTTACCAGCTGCAAATTTTTCAGGTACAAAATTTAAACCTAAAGCAACTCTATAATTATCCTTAAGCGAACTTGCATTGTCTAAAAAAATAAATTGCGACCAGTTAGTGATTGCAAAATCAGCACAAAGATTGATGCGTTCACCTTTTTTATAACCAAAACCAAAACCTTGCTCTAAAGGCAACGTAATATTTGCTTTTTGATTGGCTTTGTAAAGAACAGTATCTCGTAATATTTCATCGCCAAAACCATTTAATATATAATTATAAACTGTGGCATCGTAATTTGCTTTAAAAGTATTATTCAATGCCATAAAATAGCCAAAGGTAAATTTCACTTTTTGTGCTAGCTGTCTTCTTTTTGTTGTGCCTTTTTGTTTAACACTATCTATTGTTATGGCGGTTTGCACACCAAAATTTCCTGTAAAGGCGCCAAGGTTTAAAGTATTCTCTCGATAGGTATTGTTATAATTAAGTGAGTTTGGATAAACAATGCGCGAAGTTTGTTCTATACTTCCGAATATATAATTAGCATTAAAACCTAACGAAAGATCGCTTAATAGTTTACTGCCAAAATCTCTTAGCTTATAACTGCCCTTGCTTAAGTGTTTTAATGAGTCCTCTACATAAAGATGTTTCTTTCTGAAATTTACTAACCTGTTTTGAAAAGGCGCTATCCCATAACCGGCAAAAACTTTATTTAGACCGCCCGTGCCACTGTAAAGATAATTTACAGAACCAATACCAGCCTCATCTTCTGTATTTTTAAGGTCGTAACCCACATTGCTGTATGGCATTATGCCAAAACAGGCGCCGCCATTATTCCTTATCGGAAAACCAAGTGCCGCATAAGCAAAATTAGTTGACCATTTATTTAAAGAGGAATTATTGCCAGTAAATTTTGAATTAATATAACTACCCCCCACTTCAAGCGTACTATATTTAATATATGGGTAAGCTGCCGGATTACCTGTGTTAATAAACATAGCCTGTGGCTGTCCATTTCTAGCAACTCCAGAATCAGGCTTTAGGGCAATATAAGCGCCCCCCATACCTGAATTATGTGCAAACGTACTTGGATTAATATCTCCTAAACCATAACGGGAATAAGGGCTGAACGTATTATTTTGAGCCTTGAAAAGAGAAGACGAAAAAACGATAAAAAAAATTAAAAAAAGTCTATTTTTCAAGGTTATAATTTAAAATTGTATTTAGTCCGTAAAGTAATATGTTTTGGTTGGCAAATAAACGATTTTTAAGTTGTTTGCCCAAATAATCAGCATCGCCACCGGTTAATACAACCTGTAAATTAGCATTATTTAAGAGGTATCTGTCAATTATTCCATCTACTTCGGCAACTGCGCCCATCAATGCGCCGCTTAACATAGAATCTTTGGTGTTGGTGCCTATCAAATCTCCAAAATTTTTGTCCATTTCTACAACAGGTAAAGCGTGGGTAAATTCTTTCATGGCTTTTAAACGCATGGTTAAGCCCGGTGATATGGCCCCTCCCAGGTATTCATTATTGGCATTAACAAAATTATACTTTATGCAGGTGCCTGCATCGATCGTTAAAACGTTTTGGTTTGGGTAAAAACTATAAGCGCCAACAGAGGCTGCAATGCGATCAGAACCAAGCGTAAGCGCACTTTTATACAAATTTTTTAAGGGTATTGGGGTAGTAGCTTCGAACAAAATTACGTGTTTGCCTTTTGGCAGGGCTTTAATGAATTCTGCATGCATGCCGGTAACAGAGGCAATTAAACAGTGCTGAAAATCAGAGATCTGTTTCAGCCCTTCGATCAGGCCTTTTACCGAATTAAAAACGTAAGAATGCTCCAATTCCCTACTATTAAATAGGGCTGCTTTTATACGTGTATTCCCAAAATCTACAACAAAATTCATTCTTGTAAAGATATATTTTATATGGGATGGCCGATTTTAATTAAGTTTTTTTTAGAAATATTTTGTGAGCTAGATTATTTATGTATTTTTGCAACCTCAAATGCTGGTGCCTTAGCTCAGTCGGTAGAGCAAAGGACTGAAAATCCTTGTGTCCCTGGTTCGATTCCTGGAGGCACCACAAATGAAAACCTGAAACCCTTTACTAGCAATAGTTGAGGGTTTTTTGTTGAGGTATTTTCCCCACCATTTCCCCACAACCCGAAAATTTGAGTTAGAAATTAAGCTCAATTTAATTTTGGAGAATCGTCACTGTTTTCAGTTTGACTTTTGTCACTGATCGCAGCGGTTAATGCTGTAAGGATTTCTTGAGGTTTATGTAGTAGCTCTGGTTTTTTATTTAGCAAATGGAGTTCTTTTATTGACAAAGTCCTTGCCTGCACATTTACTTCGCCCTCCTTTGATGTTACTTTCACAACTAAAAGTGAGCCGATTCTGATAGCTGCATTGGGAATATCTTTTATAGAGTTCAAAATATTTAACAATGCTTCCGATTGATTTTTATCCACTTCAGATTGAGGCTTTAAAACTGAATTAACCTCAACAATATATTCAGCTTCTTTTAATCGATCAACCACTTCTGCACTTGTTAACGATTTTAGCGATTTTGCAATTATCCTTTTAATCCAAGATCCTTTTTGTTCTTTAAATTCAAAAATTTTAGCAAAGCCCGCTTTCTCAGTGTAATTTAATACTGCCTCATATACTTCAAATATTTGTATCGGATCATTTGTGTCAATGTAAATGTCAATTGGAATAATTTGCGCTTTGGACTTGGAATCAAAAGATGTTGCTGTATCATAAATGATTTCCTTTAATGCGTCTGTTTCTTTGTTCAATTTATCAATGTCGTTCTTAGTTTTTTCTAAAGTCAATTTCACTTCTTTTAATTCAGCGTCATAATGGTTCAGAATAGATGATAGTTCACTCCGACTTATTTTTAATTGATCTTCTTCCTTTGCTAATTCCTTTTTATACTCCAAAAAACTTTTCGCGTCAGCATTCTCATCTTTTCTACTAGCAAAATAGTTCGAACCTATAAATTTTTTGTGCGACTGCGCATCATTTATGGAAACCATTTTTGATGTATAGACGCTTTCATGAGCTATTTTTAAATTACTAGCTATCAATTTAGCGGTTTGTACAGAACTGGGATCGTCATTAGTAATCGATATAATTATATATTCATTGTTTGCGTCTTGATGAAGTACAATACCGAACGGAGTATTATCTGCTGAATGTATCACAATATCTTTGTTAAAACTTCCAGAGAACGATCCGGAAAGGTTAACGTCAATCTTATCTTGATCTTCTTTTTTATTTTTTGCCATTTCTGTTGATTTTAGTCTTAACTAAAGATATAAATAAACTTGGAAAAAACAGAATTTAAAATGGGCAAAAAGGCGCTGAGGAAGTATAATATTCCTTAATTTTGTTTTATGTGTTATAATAAAGATACTAAGCTCGACGAGAAAGACATTATTCAATTAGAACATGACTATGTATTAAATTGGGTTGAAGAAGATCGCGATGACTTTTATTCCGTGTCCGGCTTCTCACATCCAAAAATCCCTATTATTACAGAAAACAAAGAGGTTAAACTTTTTAACTGGGGCTTAATTCCCTCTTGGGTAAAAGATTGGACTACTGCTTCTGACCTAAGAAAGAATACGCTTAACGCAATGGGTGAAACTATTGACAGTAAAGTTTCTTTTAGAACCGCTGTAAAGCAAGGACGCTTTTGCATTATACCCGTAAAAGGATTTTATGAATGGCATCATCATACAAACAAAGAAAAATACCCTCATTATATTTACCCAAAGGATAAAAGCTATTTTTTAATGGCAGGTTTGTATGAGCAATGGGTTAATCCGGCATTGAACGAAACTCACAATACTTTTACAATGGTTACAACTGAGGCAAACGAACGAATGGCTTGGATTCATAATGTAAAAAAGAGAATGCCTTTGATCTTAACAACTAAAGAATCAAAATTGTGGCTAGATAAAGATTTACCTTTTAAGGAAAAACAAAAACTGATAAATCCTTTTGAACAGGAATTAATGAGCGACCACACAATAAGCAAATTAATTACTTCAAGAAAAGAAAATCCAAACCAACCAAAAGTAAAAGAACCTTTTGTCTATCCTGAGCTTACCTCGGTTTAGGTAAGAAATATTTTAATTCCGTTCTATTTGCAGACCTGAATTTTTAGAGGGTATTAGATTTTCAAATTCAATTTTAGAGATATTTATTTTCCATCCGAAATTTGGTTTCCAGATCACAGGCATTAATGTGTTTTTTCGTGTGTTTTTTACCGCATGAATAAACATTACCGTATTGAGCTGTTTACATTCGCTTAGAAATTTTTTGAAATCCTGCTTATTCCAATCTTTAATACTGTAAGAACAGCTTAAGTTTTTATTAGGCAGCCAAACAGTTAGAATGAAGTATTGGACACCCAGTTCAAATTTTGCGTGCCACCCGTTTGGAGTATTCGGCCAAAGCAAGTTATTACAACTTTCGACCTGCTCTAGTGTGTCAAAACTTAAACCGAACATAGGCGGTTTGTTATCTGAAAACAAAAAAAATAAGGTTACCATTTTTTGAGTTAGATTATTTTTCCCAAACAATACACGAATGAAGTTTTAAAACAAAGGGCTTTTGAGTTCGGAACATCTTCGCAACTACATGACGCCCGCCCTCATTATATATCTGAGAGAAATTAAATTCCTTACTCTCTTTAGTGGTCTGAAACCACATTCTTAATTTATCAATATCGAATTTTAGATCGTTGTAAGCACGGACAATTTGAGCGTATTCGCTAATTAATTTTAGAGTTGCCTTACCGTCTTTAAATTCTATTATAACCTGCCAGTCCTTTTCTTTGTAAGCTTCAATTAAATCTGCATTGGTGTTTTCAGCTTTATGCGAATCATCAAAACAAACACCGATAAATGGCCTTTTCCCGTCGGGCAACTTCACAACTAACTCCATATTACAAAACTACTGCATTTTTAAACTGAGCTTTGCTACAAATTGTAGTTTGTTAAGAAACAAGGCTGCTTTTATATTCAAATGGGTAGAATGTTAATCATTTGACACTTGATTATATTATTTGTTTTTAATGTCTTTTAATAAATTAATTAGCTTATCAATTCCTTCATTGTTATTTAATTTTTCCATCTCGATTGAATTTGTAGAACTATTTTTGCCTAAGATTTTATTTCTTTCATTCAACATTAGAGCCTGAACAATGTTTTCATTTATCGTTTTGTTTTCTGAAATTGAAAATGAATATTTAATTCCTGCTACTTTGGATTCTGCATTTGTTAACTCGTTTTGAAAATACTTTATGTCGTCAATTCCCTTTTTATACAACCTTAGAAAAAAATATGCAAATAATTGGACAAAAAGAGCTAGGAAAATTCTAGGCATAAAAAAATCAATTAATTGATGCTCGCCATCCTTTGGTATCCTCAAAATGAATAAAACATAGCCAATGCTAAATAATGTTGAAATTATTCCAATAGCCAAATTTAAATTTGCTCGTTTACTTGTTTCACTTACTTCAGTATTTAACCTACTCTGAGTGCTTTCAAGTAATTCAAACAAAGCATTCATTTTCTTTGATTCCATTGCTGACGCAGAGTATTTTTCTTCTATTTTATTTATTAAGTCGTTTTCAAGATCTTGTTTGATTGTCTTTGATATTAAATTGTATAATTCCTCGTCATTTAAGTTATTTGATTTTTTTACAATTCTTTCAATGACATCTTTTAATTGTGCGAGTTTTTCATTTTGTTCATCTTCAAATGTTTTAACTTGTTTTTTTGGGCTATTTAGATAAGACAACAATAATGAAAACAAGCCAACTGTAGCAGCACCTATACCGGTATATGAGAGAATTTCAAATCTATATTCAGGCAACCTAAAATATAACATACTAAAAGAAGCCAAAATTAAGGAACCGATAATAAAGCCAAATACTAATTGCAATCGACCAATTTTTAGCGAAAATAATTCACTAAAAGTATCGTCGTTTAAAAAGACAATTCTTAGTCTACCACTTTTTCTTTTCTTTTCTTTTTCCATATCTATTTTTTAATAACACAATCTACGAAAAATTTGCGTTTATTCATCAATTTCATTGATGTTTTCAGACAATAGTTTAGTTAACTCCTCGGTTGCTGAATAGCCAGTCAATTTTTGCCCCTTTGCATTTTGCCAATCCTTTGCCTCGTAATTATAAAGCCAGTCTTCAATAATTTTAACCTCTTTTATTTCTGTTTCCCGTCGGCTTCCCTTTGGCAGGTTGAAACCAAACCTTTCAAATATTCTTTCCCCATCCATTGCTGCGTAAATATTATACATAGCAGCGGCATAAACATATTTTGAGTTTTTTTTCTTTTTATTCTTAATTCGTGGGTCGGGATCGCTGAATTGCTTGGTACTGTATTTTATGACGTGAACTAACTCTTCTAATAAATCTGTTATTTCTGTTGCTAATTGCGCTTTTGGACTAGCAAATTTTGGGGTACACAATAAAAGCCATTCTTTAATAAGAATATCTGCTGTTTCTTTGTCGGCAACAATTAAATGTAAATGTGGATTGTAAGTTCTTCTTTTAGCATTAAAATTGCTTTCTAAACATTTAATACCAATTAGCTTTTTTCCAGTTCCCCGCTGCGCTCGCTTTTTATATTTATCTAATATTAACCTCAACCCTCGGTTCATGTCTTTCATACGCTTAGGTAAACTTTTTGCTGACACAGCTCTAGCTGTTAAGGTTACAAAATAAGGCTCCGGCCAGGTTTGGATAACAGGTTTATAAACTCTTATCTTTTCGGCTTTGCGAATACCGCAGCAAGTCGAACAAAACCTGTTTTTACAGTAGGAACAATATAAACGACCGTCGGCAGTTGTAACTTTCTTTTGACATTTTAAGGCATTGTAAAGCGATGTAATTAATGGTTTATTTCCTTTTTTCTTCGCAATTTTTAGTATGCTAAAATTTACTTTGTCGCTAATCATTTTTCGCTTCGCTCTGTTTCCCATTACCTCGCTATTGCTGAGGTCTGCCCCTGTGCCGTGCATAATTTTTGATTGGCTTTTACTTTGGGTAGCTTTTCTTTTTGTCCCGTTTTGGGCTAATATATCGAGAGAGCTACCTCCCGAAATAGTATTATTACTATTTTTCATATGGAAGTTTGCTCCTTTCCAAGCGGTAACAATACCGCTTCTATTTCAGAACGCTTGTAATAAATCCGGTTGCCAATCCCATAAGGAATGAGCTTTCCTTTTTTTGTCCAATTGTGAATTGTGGAAAGATCGCAGCTAAGCATTTTAGCAACCTCAGCACGGGTTAATAATTCGGTTGGGGTCTTTGGCTCAAAACTTTGTTTGAGTTCTTTGATTTGGTTTTGAATGCCCTCAAATAGGTTCGCTATTTGCTCGGGGCTTACATCGTGGAGAATGGTTGAATTTTTCATTTTACTTGTAATTTTGATACAAGCAAAGGTCAAAAAAGAGTATCTTTTTCTTGGAAGCGGAACTAATTCAATTTGGGTGCAGAAGTGATCCTTTTCGGAAGTATCCTAAATATTAGCTTTGTATTTATCGAATACGGTGGAATAAGTTTGTTGTTTACTCTTTTGATTTTTGAAAGTAAATTTATTTACACCTAGGTCAGCATTATGAATGTCGTTGAGGTACTTTATAAAAATTGGATGTGTTACTGCTTGATTAATTGCATATAGTTTTTTGTCGTGCATTTTATAATAGATAAAACTATAATCAGCAATCTGATTATTACCAACTGTAAGGTCTTTAAGTTCCAAAAACATTTGATAAGCGTAACCATTTTTAAAAATGTTTGGATTGGGATTTTTGGGTTCATTACTTTCAATGACGGTTTCTTTTTTGGTAGGAATTTGTGTTTTCGATAAATAATCTACTATCTGTCGTATAACATTTTTATTCCAATCAGGAGAAACAGAACCCGACATTTGCAAAACAATTTCTTTACCTTCACTTGGACTAAGACTATATACTTTTAATACCTCTGTGATGTAATGAAAAACGGGCTGAATGGTATTATAAGAGTTATAGTTTCCGGTAAGTCCTATTAACTTTAAAAAAACTTCATTTTTATAAGTTAAGTCTTTAAGGATGGGCTGTTTAGTTTTATACCATTCGTCAAAGGCATAGAGTAGATATTTATCTGAAATTTTTGCCCGTATTATTTTATGGGTGTGTTCAAGCCACACCTTCATGTTTTTGTAATTTTTTCTGTCGAAATAAGCGTACTGCACATTTAACTCTTTAACAAACTTTTCTTCAGATAAACCTTTAATTTCATTAATAAAATCCATGTCATTATATCGGCAACGGCTCTGCATTAACCTTATCCATTCTTCTTTTGTATGATCTGAGCCGGATATACCAATGCTTCGCTTTGTATCATAATAAAAGCCAAAAGGTAAAACAACATTTAGAGCTTCATCAAATATTTTTATACTGTTTGCCATAAAAATGAAAAGGAAATGAGATTATTTTGAAGCCAATTTCTAATTTTTTTTCTTAGCATTATGAAATTGTCCTATTGTTGGATATAACCGATCATATAATCCTTCAAAAACTTCTTTGCAATGACCTCCAATCTCATGTGAGGTTTGTGGAATTTCTGCGACTGTTGAAACTGGATAGCGTGATTCCACAATCATAGCTCGCTCAGCTTGCAGGCAAAATATTCTTTCATTATTACTGAGACGAATTTTAGCCAAATGAGCAAGCTCTATTAAATTGTGTTTTCTTAATTTTGACGACAGTATTCCATTTGAGACAAAGCTTTGATTGTCCCTTATTATACTAGCTTTAAATAAACACTCCGTGCTGAATCCAATCAGTGAAACAAAGATCGAAAAAGTGTCCGGCTCCATTTTAAGAATGTCGAAAGTTTCATCATTGATAGATTCAATAATTTTATTATTTCTTGTTTCGCAGTGAGGCCATAGGATTTCCGCCGCATATTTTAATTCCTCAGCTTTCTTTCTCCAAAATAATGGGCTAGCCATAACCTTGAAAATTAGCTCCTTGTTTTTACCAAAAAACTTGTTTTTATCCGTCATATCTAAAAGTAGTAAATTATTCTAGCTATTAGAAAAAATGGCTTGGGAATTAAAAACTTTCTGTTAATATTAGTGTTAAACATTTACTTTTTATTCTTTTCTAACTAAATTTATTGAAAAAACATGAGAAATATTAAATTAACCTTTACTAGCCCTGAATATATTGATGGACTTGTGACAGACGAATTGTTTATGAAAGAAGCCGCCGCATATTTGAATCCACAAAGATTGGACATTACGAACCTGCTATTTTCTGACCCAGTTAAAGAACATAGTCAATTAGATACAGAGGTCGTTATTCTTACAATATGCGCAAGTGCAATTAAGAGATTGTTTTATTCTAATATTGCTGAGGAGATTAATTTCATAAGAAATGATGCTACACAATTAAAAGGTGGAATCCACCTAAAAGGAAAGCGTATTGTTAACCATATCGAAAGCGATATTATACATCATTAAAACGAAAAAGCCAAAACCATATTGAGTCTTATTATTATGAAACTCAAACTAAAAGTGGGTTTTTCTCAATGATCATGAAGGAAGATGAAAAATTACTCAAGTCTTTGGTTACTTGCATAGTATAAAATTTTTCAAATGTCAAATCAAAGTTTTGATAATTGCAGAGAAAACTTAGAGAAAAATCGTAATTATGACTCATTCTGAGTCTACCTATTTCTTTTTGATTTTTCCTATAATCTAAAAATATTGATTTTTCAATTAACGCAGCAATATTTATTGTTTCGGAAAAGAAATTTTCTACTGAACAATCCTCCTTTACTGTCGTTTTATTTTCAGACGTATATGGTCTAAAAATAAGTTTGACTGCCTTTAAGTTAACGCCAACTTCGTTTTTATCTCTAGCTATACTAATACTTATATCGAATATCCTATTATTGTAATTGCGAATTGCCAGCAGCTCGTCAGAAATATTTACAAAATTTGGGTGTTCAAATTTTATAACAACAACTGGAAAATACAAATTTATTTGACTATCAAAAAATCCACTACTTTTTTCAAAAAATTCCAAATAGTTATGTGTTCCGGTTTGAAAATCCGCAATAATTTTCTCTTTTGAATTGTAAGCATAGAAACCAATCAGGTACTTTTCTGCGCTTGTCAAAGAATTATAAATCGTTTGATGATAAAAAGGATCATTGTTAAGATTTTTCTTAACCAAAAGGATCAAATGCTTAATACTATTGCTTAATAGTGTGAAATTCTCCTCATTATTTTCTATAACATAAGGAGGATATTCGCCAGCGATTTCCAAATTCTTAACTCTTTTCACATCAAGGAAATATTTATACTTACAAGTATTATCTAATATAAATTTATACCAACTTTCAATTCCTTTATGGCCAGCGCCATTCGGGAAAATTAATGAAGCAATCAATTTATTATGAATTTCAAGTAGTTTGAAGAAGATATTTTGGTGTTGTTGTTCTAAAAATGATGAATTTTGTTTTTCAAAAAACTCATTAGACTTTTTCATTTCATCATTGTTAACACGGAGTTCGTCCTTTTGAAGAGTTATAGATTCGTTTGTTTGATCGATAGCGATTTGCTGCTGCTTTAGTGTTTCTCTCTGCAAAACGAGGTTATCCAGTACTAAAAAAAGTCCCGCAATTGAGACGAAAACTGCTGCTATTTGGGACGAGCTTGAAGCTGCTATTAAAAACTCTTTAAAATCATATGTCCTAATTTCAAATGCAATAGAAAAACAAAAAAACAAAATCGCAACGATAATCACAGCCCAACCAATTTTATAAAAAACAGTATGTTCCTTTTTTTGAATCTCCATTTTAAGTTTTACTTTAATTTATTCTAAGATATAAAATTACATGATTAAATTACTTTATTAGCACTTATCTCTATTTAAGTTTTTAAAGTGGGTGAGGTGATATCACAAAAAGGATTTAAAAGTTTTTGGCTTTTTCATATTTCCAAAGTTTAAAAGTACTCAGCTAGTTGCATTGCTTTTTGGGTATCTGTTTTACCAATATACTCTAAAAATTGTTTTTCAGTACTATGTCCGGTTGCACCAATTAATAAAGAAGTAGGAATACGGCCGTAATTATTGGTAGCAAATGATCTTCTGCCAATATGGGAAGTTACCAATTCCCATTTTTCAAATATCCCCCTTTCCTTTCTTACAATTTTCTCTTTTACGAAAATCTTAGAACCTTTCACTTTTTGCTTTAACCCAGCATCCTTGCAAACATCCTTAAGGTAATCGTTATATTTTTGGTCGCTTAAAGGTTTTGGGAAATCACCTTTTCTTTTCCTTAAGATCGAAAGCACCTTTTTACTTAATGGTACTGTCATTATTTTCTTTGTCTTAACCTGAGTAAATTCAATAAGTGGTTTGCCGTTTTCGACTCTTATTTGATCTTTAGAGAATTTCATAAAATCGGAAACCCGTTGTCCGGTTTCGCAAGATATAACCAGCCAATCTTTGACAACCTCTAAATTCTCTTCTTCAAACTTTGTATTTTCTATTAAAGTCAACTCTTCAGGTGTTAGATATATTTTATCTGACTTTTGAAACTTAAGTGCAATTGTGCTAAGTTGAGGGTTAATTTCAATTCCGTTGCCTTGGGCGTGGTAACAAATAGTTTTTATTGATTTTACTACCTGCATAATTGTGTTATGTGAATACTTTTTCTGCTTGCAATAGTCTTCAAACCTCAGCTTAAAATTTGCGTCAACATCCTTAATAAGAAATTCAGTCTTGCAATCTTTTTCAAAGCGTTCAATTAAATGCTTTTGAACTGCTAATTTCTGAAAAGTTGTGTATCCTAAAGTAGACTTTTTATGTAGGGAGTAATAATCGTAATAAGCAACTAACTTATCAGTTATGGCAGTTTGACCCTTTGGAGGGTTAATAAAGTCTTTAAGCCATTGTGTATTAACCTCAAGCTTATTGGGTGTGTTATTAAAGTGCTTCAACAGATCTGCCCGTAAGTCTATTAGGTTATTGTGAAGCTTTTTAAGCTCGACATCTTTCAAGTTTTTCGGCTGCCCTTTTGCTTCGCTCCAATCCTTTGAATCAATTATGTAATTGGTTTTTGCTGTGATGTCGATTAAACGCCCTTCTTTGAATCTTATATATATGCTCGCAGTTTCAGAGGCTGCCTTAACAATGAATTTTATAGTTGCCATACATCAAATATAAGCAATATCCCCATATCTTCCCCACCATTTCCCCACCTAATTCAATTTATTTCAATTTACTTAAATAAAACGTATATTTGACAAAATCCTTTTATAGTAGACATTTCAGAGGACACAGCCAAAACAGAGGGTTATAAGACTAGGGTCAATTTAACGATTTGTAGTACTGGAGGCACCACATCAAATGCAAAAACCCCATCATAAGTGTGATGGGGTTTTTAGTTTATAGGCTAAACGAAAAAGCTTGCTTTTGAAGTGAAGCGTATAAACTAAAAATTTGCAATGAAAGCAAAAGTTTTTGTATCTGCAGAAGCGGTATGGCAAAGGAACTGGCGAAGCCGAATCCTGGAGGCACCACATCAAGCAGAATAAAAGCCCTGATAAATCAGGGCTTTTTTATAATTTATCAAAAGATTTATTATGTTTCTTGAGAAGGTCATTAACGGTTGTCCATTTTACCTCAGGATAACGATCGTTATCAACTGAATTTAATTCTGCACGTTTATCCATCATATTGCGCATGTACTGCATTCCCTGCCAGGCAGGATAAAGTTCGTTTTTACCGGGTGAAATAGTGCGGGCAATTTTTATTAATATCCCAAGTAAACCTAAACCACCAGGCCTAAACAAACTATACTTCGTTGCCGTGATTTGACTAACCACATCTTTAATTTGTCTTGGTGTAATCAGGTCGCCTGCTATTCTTAAATATCTTGGTGTTGCGTCATCGATAGCGACGTTAGCGGTAAATTCAGCAGTATTGTCAATTGTAGTAAAGGCCATGCGATGGTCGGCATTTCCCCAATACAAAATGCGCTTTTGTTTAAAAAGAATAAGGGGCATCTCTTCTAACAGCAGCTCTGCAAACGCACCATTAAACACCGTTGTTGCAGAAATAGAAGTCTTATCCAGATATTCATGAAATTCTCTCCGAAGATCGAGATTGCGATTTTCACCATTTAAAAACTTAGTAAAATCTAATGAATAGTCAGAAGGAATAAAACGAGGAACCTTTGCAACTATGGCAGCATCTAACAATATCTTTTGAGCATCAATAATTACATTCCTTAATCCGGATAAAGTGGATACAACGCAAGAAACTCCTGCACACGCCTTTGCTATTTCTGTTTCGCTCCAGCTTTCTAGTTTATATATTTCTATTTCCGGTTTATCAAATTTTTTTAATTTTTCATTATTAGTTTCAGCTCGAACAAGAACGCGTACTTTAACATTTTTCCTGAGTAAAGCCTTGACAATTCTCTCCCCTAAATTACCAGTTGCGCCAGCTACCAAAATTATTTTTTCCATTTTTAGTTTTTTAGATAACGAATAATCTATTTTTCTGTTTCAATTTCAAAGTTCACGTCAATTACATTTTTTATTGCCTGATCACCGAGGTTACTAAAAAAGCTTTTGGAATTATATTTTATATTAAATTTTGTCCTGTCAAAAGATAATTTACCCGTAAATACATGTTTATTATTTACTAATTGATACGTTAGCGGAAAAGAAATTTCATTCGAAACATTTTTTATGGTTAAAATTCCTTTAGCCATCATTTTATCGTTTAAAACCAAATTTCCAATAAGTGTGAAATCTGCAAATGGAAATTTACCCGAATCAAAAAAATCTTCGTTTTTAAGATGTTTTACAAGATCTTCCTGAGCGCTAGTTATCGATTGCATGTCAAAAATTAACTTTACCGATCTTAATGTATCTTTTGACAAAAGATAAACACCATTCTTCAATTTTAAATTTCCTGAAAGCGCATAATTGCCAATATCTCCGTAACCAGTCCATACGATCTTACTTTTAGAAGTAGAAAAAAGACTTAATCCTTTTTGATTATTCAGCTTATCTAAAGTTATACCCTCAGTTTCGATGGGACCAATTCCTTTAAATTTGTTTCCATCTTTATCTTTAGCAATATAATACCACATGGCATCGCCCGCATATAAACTATCGCCATATCTAAAGCTTAAAGGGTCAGTGTAAACAGAATCTTTTTTTAATTTTCCGCCTTTTGTACCATAGCGTTCATCAAAAAATTTGGCATCGTTTGTAACCCTCAAATACCAACCTTTTTTTGTGTAAACAAAACTTCCGTATTCAACAATTTCAAGATCTTTATTTGCTCTAATAGTAGTATTGTGTTTCCACACATATTTGCCGTTTTCCAACTCAGGATAGCAAGGATTAGGATCGTGCTGAACGACCATGCCAACCGGAATATATCTTAGTTGCTTAGGTAAAAGCCTGCCACTTTCATTAACTGTTGTATCTAGCACAGTTGATGTATTGGAAGTTTCACTATTAGGTGTACTATTTGAACAGGAAAAGAACAATAATGTTCCCGCTAAAAAAACAAGTAATTTAATTTTCATAGTTCTATTTATATTTTATATTTATTTAACCAAAGATTTTGATATTGTTTTTTTGGATCATATTCCTGTGCCTGTTTTTCTGTATTAAAATAACGTTTGCCTCTTGGGTCATTTCCAACCCCCGCAAGGTAAGCCCAGTTACCCCAATTACTGCACACATCATAATCGATCAGTTGTTGCTCAAAATAGGCCGCTCCATAACGCCAATCTACTTTCAGATCACTGCACAAATAACTTGCTACATTTTGTCTACCTCGGTTGCTCATAAAACCTGTTAGTTTTAATTCAAGCATATTCGCATCTATAAAATCGTTACCAGTTTGTCCATTCATCCATTTTTGTAAGAGTTCTTTATTAAATTCTTTTGGCGCATTTTCACTGTTTTTAATTCCTGTTTGCAAAAAGTATTTGTTCCGGTACTTTTTCATCATAAATCTAAAATAATCCCGCCATAGTATTTCAAATACCAACCAATAGGTAGAATCATTTGCGCTAAATTGAGCTTCGTATTTTTTTACTTCAAAATAAATTTCTCTTGGCGATAGACAGCCCAAGGCGAGCCATGGAGAAAACTTAGTTGAATAATCGCGTCCAATCATTCCGTTTCGTGTAGCCTTATACGTGGAGATATGCTGCGTTTCAAAAAAATAATAATTTAACCGTTTGTAACCTTCGCTTTCGCCGCCTTTAAATTGTATAGCCGTGCGTTTATCCTTAATTGGCATTTCTAAACCTAGTTCTTTTAGCTCAGGTAATTGAATTGGAGCAATGGCAGGTGATTTAATTTTCAGTGGCTTTTGAAATATTGGCCGGATAGATGATTCATGTTCGACTTGCCGTTTAAAATTAGTAAATACATCCGGAATGTCTTTTATAGAAAAAGGGAGATCTTGGGCATGGTAAAGTGTACTTGTGCTAAAGCTTTCGAATGAACAATGAAGTTTCCATACTTCTTTTTCCACTAATGCTTCGATCTGTTTTTCTTCATAAGCCACTTCCCGCTTGGCAAATACACAGGTTGCACCAAAATGCTTAACTATTTTATGAAGCTCAATTTCCGGTTTCCCTTTAACAACGATCAACCCAGATCCAAGTTCTCGTAGGTTCGAATCCAGATCTTTTAATGATTCCAGTAAAAATTGTGCTCTGAAATTTCCTGTTTTTTTAAAGCCAAATTCGGTTACTTTAAAATGATCCTCATCCAAACAATACACTGGTACGATTTCATCGCTCCTTTCTATCGCGCGAACAAGCGTTTCATTATCATGTAAACGCAGATCTGTTTTAAACCAAACAATAGATCGTTTCATTATAGATCGTTTATATTTTTTAAGTAATGGTCTGCCTGAACTAATAATTCAGCCTTTAGCTCGGGTTTCATTTTTCGCCAAACATCATACATCATCGCAATGCGCGGGTTAGCAGATAATTTATTCTCGTGCTTATCATAAAAATTCCAGTATAAACTGTTAAAGGGACAAGCCTTATCCCCTGTTTTTTTTGCTTTATTGTAATAACAAGAGTTACAATAATGACTCATTTTATCAATATACGCAGCTGAACTTACATAAGGTTTTGTGCCAACAATCCCACCATCTGCAAACTGGCTCATGCCCCTGGTATTTGTGATCTCTACCCAATCCAAAGCGTCAATATAAATTCCTAAATACCATTTATCTACCTCATCTGGATGAACGCCTGCTAATAATGCAAAATTTCCGGTGACCATTAATCGCTGAATATGATGCGCATAAGCGTAATTCAATGATTGACCAATTGAATGCTTTAAACAATTCATTTTTGTTCTACCCGTCCAATACCACTCGGGTAATTTATTTTGATGATCAAAATAATTCAGCGAAGCATAATCTGGCATCTTACACCAATAAATACCCCGCATGTATTCTCTCCAACCGATTATCTGACGTACAAATCCCTCCAACTGGTTGTATTCAATTTCATTCGGACGTTTTTGCCATTCTTTGATGGCTTTATGAATAACCTCAAGAGGAGAAATTAACTTACAATTTAATGAAAAAGATAAGCGTGAGTGATACAAAGACCAATCTTGCGGCGTCATAGCATCCTGGTAAGTACCAAAAAGAGGAAGGCATTCTTGTAAAAAAAAGTCTAATAGTTGTAGCGATTGCTCACGGTTTATGGGCCATATAAAATTTTCAGGCTCTATTGTGCCGATTGTCTTAACGTCGGTTTTATTTAAATCACTAATAATATCATTTACATTATTACTAAAAACAAATGGAGGGCTGGCTTTATGTTTAACCGGTAATTTCTTCCGGTTAGCGTCATCATAATTCCACTTGCCGGTTAACGGTTCAGAGCCTGACATTAAAATATTATGTTTCTTTCGCATATAGCGGTAAAAACTTTCCATTAGAAATAATTTCTTTCCTTCAAAAAAAATACTCAATTCGTTTCTTGATGTTAAAAAGTGCTCAGTGTCAAAAACAGTGCTTGTTATGTTAAGAGAGTTTGAATATGTTTTAATCATTTCATCCAGCCTATATTCATCAGGTAATTGATATTGAAAATGATTAAATGCATGTTTTTGAATTAAGTGATTACAATTCCCTTGAAAAGAATGTTTATTTTTTTTGTCATTTAATTTTATGTAAACAACCTGATGTCCCTTACCTTTCAACAGCTCAGCGAATTCTCTCATCGCCGCAAAGAAAGCCGCAACCTTTTGAATGTGATGCCAGACATAATCTGTCTCAGAGCGAACCTCCATTAAAACATAGGTCACATTTTCGTCAACATTTTTAAACCATGAATGATCAATGTTTAGCTGATCCCCAAGTATTAAGCGTAAAATCTTTATGTCTGATGTTTTGACTTTCACTATTATTTTATGCTGTTTGATCTTTTATTCCTGCATTTGTCGCTGCAATATTTTACATCGTCCCAATTCTTTTCCCATTTTTTTCGCCATGTAAAAGGTTTGCTACATACCAAACACATCTTAGATGGCAGGTTTTCTTTTTTTACACCTTTCATGTAGCGTCTAATTTAATACGTTGGCGCTTCCACTCAATCGAAACAGGAGAGCCTTCAGCAAGAAACACAGAATGTGGTTGAGCAGTATTCAAAAACGAAAAGTCGTTCCCATACATTTTGTCAAAATCACAGTTTATCTTGTAGTTAGCAATTTTATTTATATCCCAACGCGCATGGTGTATTTTATATTCTTCTGTTTTGAAATTGTCAATTTTTGTATAACCAAAATAATGCTCAAATATAAATTCTTCAAAACTATCCTTTTGCATTTTAAACTTCTCTACCGATGATTCAACATAAATACTATTCCACTCTTTATTAATGTGCCATTGATAGTGTATTTTCTTTTGCGAAGCAGTTTCTGAATTAAAATTTTTGGTTGGAATTGTTGTATAATGTTCTTTATATAATTTATTTGCCACCCATGCGACCGCTTTATAGGGAATAGTTTCGTTAATAAATACAACACCACGTTTGATTCTGTCTCCCTCTTTTCGTATTACGTAAAATCTAAGGTTAATTTCTTCAAATGTACCAAGGATTGGAATTGGTATTTTAAACAATTTAGTTCTCTTAAACATAAAACCCACCAAACTAATATAAGCTTGGCCATTATATAGATCGAGCTCACAACCCTTTGGTAAGTATGACTGTAAAACTTCTGTTGGAACTACGTAATTTGCCATCACAATATTTTCCCAATTAGCGTTTAAAAAGTTCATCTATTTTTTTATTTAATTCAAGACCCAAATGCTTCCGTTCAATACACTAGCAAAAGTTACCCATAATAAATACGGAATTTGCATATAAGAAGCCGTTTTATTGATCTTGTAAAAAGTAAGTATCATTACAATAATTGAAAACCAAATAAAAATAATTTCAATAAACGCCAAGCCTAATAATTGAAACTTAAAAAACAGAAAACTCCAGCAAAAATTTAAAAATAATTGCGTGCAAAAAATGATAATAGCTCTTTTTCTTAAAACAGGATTAGGAGATTGAAGTATTAGGTAAAACGAAATGCCCATTAAAATATAAAGCAGCGTCCACACCGGACCAAATAAATAATTGGGCGGATTAAATATCGGCTTATTAAGCGTTAAATACCAATTATTAACGCTTGATGCAGTGGCAATGCCACCAATTGCGCCAATAGATAATGTGAGTGCAATACAAAGTATAAGTTTAACCGCTTTATTCATTTTATTTTTTTTAATTGTAATTTAGAATTAGTCAAATTATTAATTGCAATTCCTAATCACCATGTTCAGTTATTATAGCCTCTAATTCTATGCCAGGTTTCGCGTAACTTAACCGTTCCAATCGTTTGGTTTTATGATAACTGTCTAAACCCGAACAGGTAACAGTGTTTGCCTTCTCGAGATCGAGAAATGCATCTTCACACAAACAGTTTTTTGGAAAATACAAATGCTCGATCTGACCAATGATCAAAATTGTTCCATTTATAGTAAGATCTAAACGCTCTTTGAACTGTATACCAAGTTGAACATGACTTTCCTCAACGTAAGGCGCCAAAAAGCCATCCTTATAATTTTCTTTTAATCCAACAGCATCAAACTCTGAAATTTCCTTTGGGTATCTAGCTGACGTCTGGTGTCCCATTTTATAAATTTTTTCATTCAGATGATTAATAGTGTAATAACCTGTTTCGAGAATATTAGATAATGTATGCCGCTCAACAGAATCTGGCCTTACAATAAATGCTATTAATGGAGGCGAAGCGCCAATATGGGTAATGGAATTAAAAACTGCTAAATTAGTTTTGCCTTTTTTATCTTTTGTTCCGATCAAACAAACGCTTTTAAACCCTCCTGTAGAATTAACCAGATTGGTTCGTTGTCGTTTTTCCATTGCCATCAGACTCTCAAAGGTGATGTGTGTTTCCATATTTTCAATTTTTAATTGCGCTCATTCCACCGTCAACCGCAAGAACCTGGCCTGTTATCCATGCAGACTCTTCTGATAATAAAAAAGTAATCGCGTTAGCAACATCAATGGGATTACCAACCTGACGGAGTGGATTTCTCTTTTGCATTTGCTCCATTTTTTCAGGCGTATTAATAAACTTATCTCCCAGGGGCGTATTTACCAGAGAAGGCGCCACGCAATTAACCCTGATCGCTGGGGCCAACTCAGCTGCTAAAGCTTTTGAAAACCCTTCAAGTGCACCTTTAGCCATTGAAATAGAAGTGTGAAAAGGCAAGCCAATGCTTACCGCTGTAGAACTTATAAATACAATTGATGCATGTTTGGATTTTTTTAAATTGTTTAAATATGTCTGAACAAAGGCAACAGCACCTAAGCAGTTTATTTGAAGATCATTTATGAATTCGCCTTGGCTGAACCGCGCGAAAGGTTTTAGATTTATTGTTCCCGGAAAATAAACAATACCATCAATAGTGTCAGCAATTTCAGGTAGCGCTGAAAAGTCATATTTTTCAACTTGATAAAACTCACCATAGGAATCTCCCTTCGCTGTTGTGCTGATGCCGATAATTTTATGACCTTTATCTTTTAAAAGTAAGGCCGTTTGTATGGCAATAGCACTCGAAGCCCCTGCAAATAAAAAGGTTTTACTCATTTTCTTTTGGATATTCTATTATTTGAAATAGTTCGTTGTAAATTACTTTTGAATCTGTTTATACTCTTAATTCTTTTGTATGCATGCTTTGTTTTGCAACTCTCCACACGTTTTCGCCACAATTTATAACTGCTAAACCGTAAGTTCTTTTTCATGAGCGATTTTACAGCAGCTTCATTTAAACCGAACTGAATTTTAATGGCGTCAAAAGTAGTTCTATCTTCCCAGGCCATTTCTATTATACGATCAACATCACTACCTTTTATAATGAGTGGAATCTGTTCCTGAACATTAAGATATGCCATTGGCGAAGGCAATCCACTATAATAACAATGTAGATCGTTTTCTTTTTCCATTACTTAGCGTTAAAAAGTTCGTCTATCTTTTTGTGCCTGTAGTTAAATATTTCTTTTAACTGCTTTTTTACAAAAAGCGCATTTACTAACCTACCAATAAAGCCAAAAGGTAATTTGTAATGAACTATATCAACCATTTCAACACCATCATCAACCTTTTTAATAAAATGCTTATGATGCCAGAATTTGTAGGGCCCAAAGCGCTGTTCATCCACAAAATAATAATGGTCTTCAACATGACTTATCTCGGTAACCCATTTTAATTTAATTCCTAATACGGGTGAAACGTGATACTCAATTATCTGCCCGGCATACATTTTATCGATCGGTTTTATCTCATTTACAACGGTAAAATTCATGTAAGCAGGCGTTATAACCGCCAGGTTTTTAGGCGAGCTTATAAAATCCCAAACGGTAGATATATCGCTTTTTATATGCTGAGTACTTTCTATTTTATGAAGCATGAGTAATTTTTGTCAAATTTCGGTTATTTTGTTTTGTTTAACAAATATATTATTTTATTAAACAAATAAATTGTACTTTTGTTTAATAAATGATTAAGAATAGGGTCTCAGTTTTCAGAAAAGAGCATTTTAATGCCGCTCATCGCCTTAACAATCCGATGCTAAGTGTTGAAAAGAATAAAGCCGTTTTTGGAAAATGTAATAATGATAATTATCACGGACATAATTACGAATTGATCGTTAAAGTTACAGGTGTTGTAGATTCAGTTACTGGTTATGTGATAGATCTGAAAATGTTAAGCGATATAATCAAAACAGAAGTTATTGAAAGGTTTGATCATAAAAATTTAAATCTTGATGTGAGCGATTTTAAAGAGCTTAATCCTACAGCAGAGAATATTGCTATTGTGATCTATGATATTATTCATTCAAAGATCGATACTAAATATGAACTAAAGATTGTATTATATGAAACAGAAAGAAACTATGTTGAATACCCAGCATAAAAAAGAAATTCTAGTGAATGAAAGTATGATAGAAGAAATTGGTAATGAACACATAAGCTCATCGCTTGAAACGCCAATGTTGGCGAACGCTTTTGATTTAAGTGATGATGAGAAAATAAAAAAAATTGAAACTCATTTTAAAGAAATAATGGAGACGTTGGGTCTTGATCTAAAAGACGACAGCTTAAGTGGAACGCCTCACCGTGTTGCAAAAATGTATGTGAAAGAGATCTTCTGCGGATTAGATCCTGCCAATAAACCTTCGGTAAAATTGTTTGATAATAAATATCAATACAACCAAATGCTTATTGAAAAGAATATTACTTTTTACAGCAATTGCGAGCATCATTTTGTGCCTTTCTTTGGCAAAGCTCACCTAGCCTATATATCAAACGGCAAGGTAATTGGTTTGTCAAAATTAAACCGCATTGTAAATTATTATGCCAAGCGGCCGCAGGTACAGGAGCGCCTTACAATGCAAATTGCCAACGAGTTAAAAGATGTTTTACACACGGAAGACGTTGTGGTAGTAATCGAAGCCAGGCATTTATGCGTCTCTTCAAGAGGAATAAAAGATGATAGCTCATCCACTGTAACATCATTTTACGGTGGTAAATTTAACGAAGAGCAAACAAAAAACGAATTTCTTAATTATTTAAATATAAAAATTTAAGTAGCCATGGTCAACCCTATTGATAAAGACAAAGTTGCCGAAAATCCGGGTCTCCTTGCCTATCCGCACACCATCGGAAGCATTGTAATTAAGCCTGAAGACGTTGGTAAATTAAAATCAAAGGCCCTTTCAGCTATGCGCGAGCAAACCGATATGCATTTGTTGCAAATACAAAAGCAAGTTGAATTATTGGTGACCCAGGCAAATGAAATAAAACAACGTATAGAAATAAGTGAAAAAATATATACCGCTACGATCTCATTTGAGCCATTAATTGGACACATCTATCATCTTTATAAGAAAGGCAACGAATTTAAACTAATGATGATAGCGCCTGACGAATGGGGGAAATCAAGGTCAGAAATATTAGAATACGTAAATTCGGCTCGGTTGCTAAGTGACCATACCTGGGAACTTATTAATAACTATAAAGGTTTATTTGTTTAAATTAGTAACGTTTAAAACGCAAGATGAGATTATATCAGATCACAGAATTAGAGCAGTTAACCGGCATTAAAGCTCATACAATAAGAATATGGGAAAAAAGATATAATCTTATTGAACCAGACCGCACGAACACTAATTACAGGAGATACAACGACGAGCAGGTAAAAAAGCTGTTAAACGTTTCTACACTATTATCGAATGGTTACAAGATCTCAAAAATTGCTGAGCTTAGCGAAAAGGATCTACACTTAAAAATTCTGGAATCTCAGTCGAGTAAACAGGAAGATGTGATCTGTGCAACCTTTATTAATGATCTGTTAAGTGCAATGATAGATTTTGATGAGCAAAACTTTGAAAAAACGTATTCGGCAGTCATAAACAGATTTGGCCTTTTTGATGCCATGTTAAATGTTTTTTACCCCTTGTTAAATAAAATAGGTTTATTGTGGTCTGTAAATGATGTTAGTCCAGCGCAGGAACATTTTGCATCCTGCCTCATCAAAAGAAAAATAATGGCGGCAACAGACGGATTGCCATTTGCGAAACAGAAAAAGAAGAAATTTCTTTTATTATTAATTCCCGGCGAAATGCACGATATAAGCCTGCTATTCGCTAATTACATAATACGTTCAAAAGGCCATGAAACTATATATTTGGGACAAGATGTGCCGTACGAAAACATCTCTTTAGTGTTAAAACAAATAAGGCCTAATTTTATTCTGACTTTTTTCACTGTACCGCAAGATCCAAAAGCCGTTTATTCCGATCTTAAAAATAATCTTCAGATTGGTGAAGGCAATAAATTGATAATAAGCGGCCAATCCGCTACTACAGAATATTTACAAAAGAAAATGGGTGCACAGGTCATATACCATCCACAAGATCTTTTAAACTATTTGTAGAATAGCTAAAATACAACTCAACATCCTATTTTATATCTGCGTCTTATGAAATTTTGGCTTTAACTGCTTTTTTAAAAAATTCCTATGCCTGCTTAATTTTTGTTAAATACTATTGTATTGACGCTATTAGTTTTCATGAAATATTAGAAAATCATTTTGTTTAATTATATTTGTATTTTATTAAACAAACTAAAAATTATAATAATTCAAATTGAAGACAATTGGCATCATAGGATCAGGTATTAGCGGGTTAAGCGCGGCTGCTGTTATGTCACTTGAAGGGCATAAAGTAATGGTCTTTGAAAAGAACGAACAACTTGGTGGCCGAATGCGTCAATTTGAATCGCAGGGGTTCGTTTTTGATATGGGTCCAAGTTGGTATTGGATGCCTGATGTATTTGAACGGTTTTTCGCTCGCTTTGGGCATAAGAGTTCAGATTTTTATGAGCTTGTAAAACTCGACCCAGGCTTTCAGGTGATTTATGATAATGAAGAGATTATAAAGGTGCCTGCCAACTGGGACGAACTTTTAGATCTATTTGAGCAACATGAAACGGGTAGCGCCAATAAACTTAAAAAATTTATGGAAGAAGCCGCTTATAAATATGAAGTTGGCATCAACAATTTAATTTATCAGCCGGGTTTAGCGTGGAGTGAACTAATTACCCCTACAACTTTAAAAGGCGCTTTGCGGTTACAGCTTTTCTCATCTTTTAGTAAACACGTGCGATCATATTTTAAGAACGAAAAATTAATTTCATTGATGGAGTTCCCGGTTTTGTTTTTAGGTGCCATGCCTCAAAATACACCCGCGCTATACAGCCTAATGAATTATGCAGGCTTGAAACAAGGAACATTTTATCCAATGGGTGGCTTTAAAAAACTAATAGACGCAATAGTGCAGATTGGAAAAGATCGTGGGGTTGATTATTATACTTCCGAACCAATAAATGCAATCCATAAACAACAAAATTCGAAAATAGAGCTGACTACTAATACGAGGAAGATCACAGTAGATGGCATGATTGCAAGTGCAGACTACAACCATGTCGAAAAAAAATTACTGATCGAGGAACATAGAAATTATTCAGATAAATATTGGGAAAGCAAAATTTTCGCTCCATCTTCTTTGATATTCTATATTGGAATTAATCATAAGTTAAATCGCCTTGAACATCATAATCTTTTTTTCGACGCAGATTTTCCGCTTCATGCCAAAGAAATTTACACCGATCCAAAATGGCCAAGTAAACCATTATTTTATGTTTGCTGCCCTTCGAAAACCGATCCATCAGTTGCACCTGAAGGCATGGAGAATTTATTTATACTAATGCCAATTGCAGCTGGACTTGAAGACAATGGCGCAATTCGCCAGGAATTCTTCTCCATTTTGATGAAGCGGCTTGAAAAATTTACAGGCTCTAACATTGTAGATAATATTGTATTTACTAAAAGCTATTGTGTTAAAGATTTTGTTGCAGATTATAATTCATATAAAGGTAATGCCTATGGACTCGCTAACACACTTATGCAAACAGCAAACCTTAAACCAAGTATAAAAAATAAAAAAATAAACAATTTTTTTTATGCAGGTCAACTTACCGTTCCTGGTCCGGGTGTACCGCCTTCCATAGTATCTGGCCAGGTTGCAGCTCAAGAATTAATTAAAAGCCTAAAAGCAGGGTCATGAAACAGCTATTTGATAATGTTTCTGCTAAATGCAGCAAGTTGGTAACTCAGGAATACAGCACAAGTTTTTCTCTGGGTATTAAATTTCTTCATAAAAAAATGCATGATCCAATTTATTCGATTTATGGTTTCGTGCGATTTGCGGATGAAATTGTAGATTCTTTTCATGGTTATGATAAGAAAGTATTACTTGAAAAATTCAGGAATGAAACAGTTTGTGCAATTTCAGAAAAAATAAGCCTTAACCCGATCTTAAATTCATTTCAAAAAGTAGTACACGATTATAAAATTGAATGGGAGTTAATTGATTCGTTCCTTACAAGCATGGAAATGGATCTTGAAAAGGTAAGTTATGATCAACCAAATTATGAAAAATACATTTTAGGTTCTGCAGAGGTGGTTGGCTTAATGTGTTTACGGGTATTTGTAAAAGGAAACGACGAGCTATACCATAGCCTTAAGCCTTTTGCTAAAAATTTAGGATCAGCATTCCAAAAAGTAAATTTTTTAAGGGACGCAAAAGCCGATTTTGAAATATTAGGTCGCATTTATTTCCCGGGTGTAAAGATCAATTCGTTTGATGCCCAAAGCAAAAAAAATATAGAAGAAGACATTGAAAAAGATTTTAAACAAGCCTTACTTGGCATAAAACAACTTCCTGCGGATTCAAGGATGGGTGTTTACCTGGCTTATTATTACTACAAAAATCTCTTCAATAAAATCAAATCATTACCCGCACACCGGATCTTAAACGAAAGGATTAGAATACATAATGCACAAAAATTTGGTCTGATGTTTGAATGTATGATACGAAACCAATTAAATATGTTATGAGAATATTACTTAAATTTATTCTTTTTCTCTTAATTCCACTGTCAACCGCAGCGGCGAATACTGACATTGTTAAGATTAGAGAATTATACTATAAGGCATCTACCAATAGAGCAGATGCAGAAACATTTTATAAAATGATGCAGGCTAACTTAAAAATCGAGCGATCTCTTTCTGAAGGATATAAAGGCATGTCTTACATGATAAAAGCAAATTTTGATTTTAATCCTTATTATAAATTAAGTTATTTTATAAAAGGAAAAGATCTACTCGATGCTGCGATTGAAAATGATCCAAAAAATGTTGAATTGTGTTTCCTCCGTTTTTGTGTACAAACAAATGCTCCTGCTTTTCTTGGTTATAGAGGCAAAATATCGGAAGATAAAAAAGTTATAATTGCCGGTTATAATAACCTGGAAGATCTGGATTTAAAAAGCCGTATAAAAGAATACATGCTTAGTTCAAAATCATGTTCAAAAGAAGAAAAAAAGATATTTAGCTAAATGACAAATTGGATCGTTAATATTACAATTATTATTATTTCATTTGTTGGAATGGAAGGCGTGGCTTGGTTAGCGCACAAATACATTATGCATGGTTTGCTATGGAAACTGCATAAAGATCATCATCAACCAAATACAAATAGTAAGTTAGAGAGAAACGATTCTTTTTTCGTCATATTTGCCACTCCTGCTATTATATGTTTTGCTATTGGTTATGATGACTTTTCTGTACCGTTTTGGATGGCTATTGGCATTACCTTATATGGCGCGGCTTACTTTTTTATTCACGATCTATTTATTCATCAACGTGTAAAAGTTCTGAGAAACGCTAACGCTACATATTTCAGAGCAATCAGAAAAGCACATAAAGTTCATCATAAACATTTGGGAAAAGAAGATGGTGAGTGCTTTGGTATGCTCTGGGCACCCTTAAAATATTTTAAAGAAGTTCGGAGAAATGCCAGCTAATTTAACATACCTTTTTATTGACCTGGGAGCATTTATGGTTCCTTTTCTTTTTAGCTTTCATCCTAAAATAAAATTTTATAAAGAATGGCGTGCTTTCTGGCCGGCTAATTTAATTATAACCGTTCTATTCCTGATATGGGACATTACGTACACAAAAATAGGTGTATGGGGTTTTAATGATCATTATACAATTGGATTTAAACTATTTAACCTTCCCATCGAAGAAGTTTTATTTTTTATTTGTATACCCTACTCTAGTATTTTTACATATCATTGCTTCAAATTATTTTATCCAAAAATATTATCTTTTAATGTCGGCAGAACTTCAATTTTCTTAATAGCATTGCTTCTTGTTGTTGGCATTTTTAATATTTCAAAAATATACACGAGTGTTACATTTATTACACTTGCTTTATTAATAGCCGGCTTTTCGATCGCCAGGGTAAAGTGGATTCCTGCATTTTATTTTATGTATGTTGTTATATTATTACCTTTTTTTATTGTAAATGGTATTTTAACCGGCACAGGACTTGAATCCCCGATCGTATGGTATAATGATCAGGAAAACCTCGGAATACGCATGTTAACTATCCCTGTTGAAGATGTCTTTTATGGCATGCTGTTATTGCTGCTAAATACTTTTGTATTTGAAAGCTTTAGAAAGAAGCATGGTTAAAAAAAGGATTCTAATATTTCCATTTGATCTTATGTCGCACTACCTGCGATGCATTGCCCTTGCAAAGCAATATGATGATCATGAAATATTATTTGCTTATTCAGAGAAGTACGATCCGTTTGTAAAAAAAGCAGGATATGGCTCGTTTAAAGTAGAAACTTTTAATGCTGATGACGTGATGAAGTGCATTATTAAATTTGATTTCTCCTGGTTAAATTACGAAGATATAGAAAAGGTATTTTTATCTCAGATAGCTGCCATAAAAGACTATAAACCCTATCTTGTTATTGGCGATACTGCACCAAGTTTAAAAATGGCTGCCGAGATAGTAGGCACCAAATATGTTTGTCTGATGAACGGATATATGTCAAAATATTATGATGGCGTTCGGCCGGTTTCAAGAACCCATTACAGTTATGAATATGTAAATAAATTGCCCCCGCGAATTGGTAATTTTATAACAAAGTTCGCAGAAGCCGCTGCATTTAAGGTCGTACAAAAACCCTTTCGATCACTCAGAAAAAAATACGGACTAAAAGTAATAAATGATTATTTAAGTGAACTCGAAGGCGACGAAAATCTTATATGCGATGAGATTTTTTTATTTCCTCAAAAAGGTCTACCTGGACATTATAAAATCATTGGACCTTTACTTTATTCAACCAATGTAAAAGAAGATGAATTATTAAACTCTTTAGATCCAAAAAAATCGACTATTTGTGTTTGCCTTGGTAGCAGTGGCACTTGGGAAAATCTTAATTTTTTATCAGAACAAAAATATGCCTGTGTAAATATTATTGTTGCTGGTGATATTAATCGCACCTTAACAGGCACCCATATCTACCATAAAGATTTTATAAATCTAAACGAGATCTTACCTTCTTGCTCATTTATGATATGCCATGGCGGTAATGGCACCATTTATGAAGGATTAAAACACAAAGTATTTATGCTTTGCATAACAAGTCATTTTGAGCAGGAATGGAATGTTAAACGCCTTGAACAACTAAATTTAGGGTTATTGATAAATGATTCTCCCGCTAAATACGTTGATGAAAAATTACAGGAAATAGCACACTAAATTAAATAAAGCCATTTTTTGCTTATAATTAAGTTGCTCGTTTAAATTCAATTTTCTTATTAATCCTCCCCCAACGATTTAATTATTCACGATGCCAATAAAAATGGGGATTATTAATTTGAGTTAGATCCAGCTAATGAAACCGGATCATAGACCCCTGTATCTACAGGCCTGATACTCATTACCGGAATGCGCGAATGATTAACCACTTTTTTAGCGAAAGCGCCTAAAAACATACTTTTAACATGCGACTCATGATCCGTTAATACGACAACAAGATCTGCCTGTACCTTTTTAGAATACTTCATAACTGATTCCGCAAAGTCCTTTCCTTTAACTATATTAATTTCATAGGGTAAGGCAGCTTTGATAACTGCTTTTTCAACCGAGGCGATCTTCACTTTGAATTTGTCAACATCTGTATCAGCTCCTTTTTCAATAAATCCGAAAATATTTATTTTAGCCGCATATTGCTTAGCAAGCTCAATGGTCGAATCAACTTTTTGCCTTGAATAAATACAATCATCAATTGGCAAAACAATATTTGTAAAGCCAATCTTTTTTGAATGTGTTTGAATTGTAATTACCGGACATGGGCAAACAGTTACTGTTTTGTATGCATTACTGCCCATAAAAAACTCGTCAAACCCACTTGCACCATGTGTTCCCATTACAACAATGTCAATTTTCTTTTCTTCAACGCTTTCAATTATTCCGGAAGTTGTATGCCCACCTTTGCAAATTGGTTTTACATCGATCCCATACTTCTTTTTTAATTTTGCAGCAAGTTCGATCAATTGTTTCAAAGCAAGTTTTTCTACTGCAGCATAATCGTTTATTAATATTGCCGGATTGTAAATATTATAAACAGTATCTGATATTTCGACCATATGAAGTAAATATAGATCTGCTTTGCATAATTGCGCCATAAAAGCAGCTTGTTCTACGGCCAAAAGGCTTGTCTTCGAAAAATCTGTTGGAATAAGAATTTTCTTTATCTGAAATTTTTTCATGAAAATTAAATTATTTTTTTTGGATTACCGGTTCTTAATAGATAGGATCGCCATGCAGTGGTTCGATCTCTTTTTTGAATTTTTCTATCAAAAGTTCTTCATCAATGGTGACTGGCTTATAAGCCTTTGCTACTTTTTCCATTACTGCAATAAACGTTGCTTTGAGTTTTGGGCTTAGATAATGGCTATTAGTATGAAGTTCTTTTATTGCCCAATCGTAGGCATCCTTTGTTGATGTTTTATCTTTGTCCATTACCTGAAAGATAATATCCGAAACGTTAAAAGAATAATCCTTACAGCGAAGTTCTGCCATAACTATATTATGAAATTTTTCACGCTCTTCTTTTTGAACCTGTCCGTCTGCACAAGCAATTGCATAAGCGAGCTCACCTATAGCGCAGTGTAAATTTTCTGTTGGTGTCATGTTTTTAAGTTTTGAATTAATACACTTCAAATGTCTTAAAAACTCAGTTGTTTCATTATGAGACCGATCACGAAAGGCGATGATTTATATCATAAAAAGGCTATGGGGCCAGTCTCTTAATACTCCACATATTATTGTCTTGTTCAAATAGGAAGCGAATCCTATCGTGCAAGCGATTAGGTTGACCCTGCCAAAATTCATATGAATTTGGTTTTAAGCAATAACCGCCCCAAAATGATGGATATGGAACCTCTTTCCCAATACACTCGTTGTCAAATAATTTATAATTATTCTCAAGTGTGAATTTATTTTCTAACTCACTACTTTGTGCGGAGACCCAAGCCGAAATTTGACTCCCTCTTGGGCGCTCCTTAAAATAGGCTTGAGAAACAGCCGGATCAATTTGCGACACAACCCCATCAATCCTAATTTGCCTATGAAGCTGCGGCCAGAAAAATAATATAGAAGCATTTGGATTTTCATCCAGATCTTTTCCTTTTCTACTATTGTAATTTGTGTAAAAAGTGAAACCTTTTTGGTCAAAATCTTTTAACAGAACAGTTCTTGCAGTGGGAATACCCGATCTATTTGCTGTTGCAAGTATCATGGCATTAGGCTCATCAACTTTTGAATTTAATGCCTCTTTAAACCAAACCTTAAATTGTTCAATTGGATCAGGGCAAACAGATTTTTCATCTAACAATTTGCCCTCGTAATGAGTGCGGAGTTTACTGATATCATTTTCCATAATTATAATGTTTTTATTTTATGAGTTACCTAAATCATTTGATCTGTAAATGAGTCGCAATTATGTTATGCCGTTGTGCTAAAAATATTTTTATCCGGCGTTTTATTCCAATAGCGTTCATCAAATGCCAGGCAAATGTTCCTTAAGAAAAATTTTCCGTTTTCTGAAAGAGAAACTTTATTATGATCAATACTTATCAATTGATCATTAATTAATTCAGATAACCTGCCCATGGTCTTATCAAGTAGCATTTGATCACAAAACGTAGAGTTAAAATCGCTTTCGTGCCGACACATAAAATTTAAGATATGTTGCCTTATAAGCATATCTTTATTGCTCAGCGCATGCCCTTTACTTATTGGTAATTTTCCGTTTTCAATACTTTTTTGATATTCTTCTACCGTCTTTATATTTTGCGAAAAGGCCGACCAAGTGTCACTTATAGCGGAAGCTCCAAGGCCAATTAATAATTTGGTATCACTCGTTGTATAACCCATGAAGTTGCGATATAACCTTCCTTTCTTAAACGCTGCCAGGAGCTCATCATTTGCGGTCGAAAAATGATCCATGCCGATATCAATATAAGCAGCGGCCAGGAAAATTTCTTTTCCAGTTTCATATAATTTTCTTTTTTCTGAAGAGACGGGAAGATCTTTTTCTGTATATTTTCTTTGCCCTGGTTTTAACCATGGCACGTGTGCGTAACTATAAAAAGCTATCCGCTCCGGCTTTAATTCAACGATCTGTTCAATAGTAGATCTAATCGTATCAACTGTTTGAAAAGGTAAACCGTATACCAGGTCAATATTAATTGATCGGTAGCCAATTTCTCTTGCCTTTTCCATCACCACTTTAACTTCTTCAAACGTTTGATATCTATTAATAGTTTCTTGTACTTTATGATCAAAATCCTGTACACCAAAACTTACTCGTTTGAAACCTAAATTGTATAAGGTTTGAAGATGCTGCTCTGTAGTATTTCCCGGATGACCCTCAAAACTAAAATCAGCACTTTCACTTATGTTACAAGTGCTTATAATACTACTTAAAAGATATGCTAAGTTCTCAGCTGAAAAAAAAGTAGGGGTACCTCCACCAAGGTGTATCTCTTTTATTAATGGAATACTTTCAAATTGTGCCAGATATAAATGCCACTCCTTAATTAATGCATTAATATACGGCATTTCTACTTTGTGATTTACAGTTATCCTGGTATTACATGCACAGTAAGTGCAAAGACTTTCACAAAAAGGCAAATGAATATAAAGACTAATGCCATTTTTATTATTTACTGTGAATGAATCTTTTACATATTTGAACCATGCTTCTTCGCTCAAGTTATTTTCCCAATAAGGCACCGTTGGGTAACTGGTATAGCGTGGCGCAGGAATATTATATTTTGAGATCAAATCCATGATTCTTATTTTATATTTACCAGATCTTCATTTTTTAATTCAGCAAGAAATTGATCTACTATGCCTTGTCTTACATGCGACATTACAACAATCTTATACCACTCAGGCCTTAAGTGATTATCGGGGACCAAATGGTATTTTTTTGCAAGCGTATCGCTAATACAATTTGCTCTTATAGTTACAATGTTAAGATCCGGATTTCTAAAGTATTGAATATTTAATTCGTTTAGTTTTTCACAAAGGAAAGTGGTTCGATCAATTAAATGATGCATCTTTACTCGCCATCCTGCCGAACCATGTATCCTTAGTATCATCCAAACGCAAACAGCATTTGCCCCTGAACGACTTCCGCATAATGTAAAATCTTTTCCTTTCACGTACCCTGCTTCATTGGTACATACATATTTTAAATACCCTTTCCTGATCAAGAAAATACCGGTACCATAGGGTGCCTGTAACATTTTGTGGCCGTCGATGGAGAAAGACGAAATATTTTTATTTTTAAATGTATACGAGCTGCCACTTTTGGTGAAAGGATATATAAAACCACCATAAGCACCATCTACATGCAATTTATAGTTAATATGTAGAAGATCTAAAAAAGATGTTATTTTATCTATGTCATCCACCGAACCAAACATGGTTGTTGACATGTTCATATTTATAATAAAATATTTAACCCCTTTTGATAACGCTTCTTCAATTCTGTGTTCAAAATCTTTAATTAGTATTTCACGCGACACTGGATCGACCATAATTTCAATCCCCTTTAGATTTAAGAGATCTAAAGCTTTTGGGATTGAATAATGTGTGTCTGTAGAATAAACAACAGCTATCTCATTTAGCGATGCGTTATAATTTTCAATATAAAAATTCCGATAGATCCATAACGCTTCAATATTTGCCTCAGTGCCGCCGCTGGCTACATACCCATCATAAGAGCCGGGTTCTGCCTCAAATATTTCTTCAGAACATATTTTAATAAGATCTTTTTCGATCTCATGTGTACCGCTAAAAAAATCTTCATGCTCATCGCCAAAAGTATGTACGCCAATATGATTTGGATTTGCTATTAAGGTTGATAGAAATGGGGCATCTTTTAGAAAAACTGCATCATCATAAAATATTTCGGTATCTAAAAAAGTCCCTGGAATGCCTAAGATCGTTTCAGTTCTGTAATTTGTATTTCTGCTTAAAGCTTCAAATACTTTACTTTTTATTTGCGAGTATGAATATTTTTCCCAGAACATATTATTTTTTATGACAACACTCTATTGGTTTATGACAGGCATTAGATACAACAGAGTTTTCTTCAGAAATTTTTGGACTGATATAGCTTATACCTAAATTTAATCCTCTTAATATTAATAAAACTGCCATTATTCCAACCATAACTGGAACGGCTTTTCGCATAGTACTTCTTGCTTTTGAACCAGTTAAATAGCTTGCTGAGCTAATAGCGAACATAAAAGGCAAAGTGCCAAGGCCAAATGCAGCCATAAAAGCAATACTTTTTAGAACGCTACCGGTTGCCACAGATCCTGCAATAGCAATATAAACAAGTCCGCATGGTAGTAAACCATTTAGCAACCCAATACTAAAGAAAGATCGTATCCCGCTTTTTTGAAACTGCTCTGCAAGTATATTTTTTAATTTGTTTAATCCGGTATATAACTTGCTAAGTAATCCAGACCTGTTTATTATTTTTTTTGGCATTAAAAGGCCTGAAAGTATGAGTAAACCCAATAAAATAGATAATTTTTGCTGGTAACCAAATAGAGCGAGGCTTTGACCTATTGCACCAAAAACCAAACCAAAAATTGAATAGGTTAAAATTCTCCCAAAGTTGTAGGTGAGTATTGCGGTAAATTTTTCAAGCTTAGTTTTATTGTGCACCGGCAAAGCAAGGGCAATAGGGCCGCACATACCGATGCAATGAAAACTCCCTAAAAAACCCAATGATATGGCAGCTAAAATAAAACTCATTTAATATTTATAATTGCATCTTTATAATAATTTTTTTTATCGTTTTTCCAGGAAATGCACATTTTATAAACGCCTTTACTTAATATGTTTTTACTTATGGCCTGTTCACCTTCCTGATCAAATTTTAGATCAATTTTTTGGTCTTTTGTAGAATCAGAAGGTCTAAAAAATAGAATTTCTCCTTTAAAATCTTTTTTTATTTCATTGTGTAAATATTCCAAAACAATAAACTCATCTAATATTTCATAATTGATGGTTACTGCTAATTTTTTTTCATTATCAACCGCATCGATCCTTTCCTGATATGCCAGTTCTTGTTCATAATAATTTTTTGAAACTAATTCGTTCTTATTATTAGCGCTTATAAATACCAAGCTCACAATAAGAATTACAAAGCCGATATATACTATTGTTATTTTTGTTCCCCAACTCATTTTATCTTATTTTAAATTTATGCCGCTACAGGCCCTAAGAAATTTGTTTTTACTGTTTTTATTAATTTGCCATTACTGTAAATTCCGATCTTCAATTCTGTTTTTCTTTTTTTAATATCGCTTTTATTTAAGAACAGAAAAAAACTTCCCTGCGTAACATCTTCTTTCTTAACTTGAAGTTCCTTACCAATTATTTGAATAGTTGCGTGCGCATAGCCTTCCACCTTTATTGTAACAGGTAAAGCCTTGCGTGTTTTGTTAACCAGTTTAATAGTAAATAAATTACTCACCTGGTCATTCGGCTGTTCCTGATATAGCATGCCTTTTGCGCGAATAATAGTCGCATCGTAATCCGATCGGCTTATCAACAAAAAAGTTTCCACACTTATCAATAAAACTAAAACAGCAGTGTATGCTTTCATTCTATTTGTAAAAGCGAGTTTAACTTTATTTTTGATTCCGTTTTCAGAATCAAATCGTATCAATCCTTTTTCAAGTCCAACGCTTTCCATCATGTGGTCACATGCATCAATACAAGCAGTACAATTTGTACATTCAAGCTGTGTTCCATTTCTGATATCAATTCCAGTAGGGCAAACTTTTACACACAGATCACAATCAATACAATCTCCACCTACACGCGTTTCATTTTTTTTGAATTTATGACGATTCTCACCTCTTAAATAATCATAAGCAACAACAATAGAATTTTTATCCAATAAAACTCCCTGCATTCTGCCGTAAGGACAAACAATAAGGCAAACCTGTTCCCTGAACCATGAGTAGATAAAAAAATACACACCTGTAAAAATTAAAATAGATGTAAAACCACCAACGTGCAAACTTATTGGTTCAGTCATGATTTTTAATAATTCATCAATTCCAATAATGTATGCGAGAAAAGTATTCGAGATCAAAAATGACAATAAGGCAAACAAAGTATATTTTGATACCCGCTTCATTATTTTTTCCCCATTCATAGGAGCTTTTTTCAAAGCTCTCTGATGTGTCGCATCGCCATCAATCCAATATTCAATTCTACGGAACAACATTTCCATAAATATGGTTTGTGGACAAGCCCAACCGCAAAACACGCGTCCAAAAATAACGGTAAAAAGCGCTATAAATACAATAAAAATCAGCATTCCAAGACCGAAGATGAAAAAATCCTGTGGCCAAAAAATCGTTCCAAATAAAATAAATTTCCTTTCGAGTATATTTATTAAGAATAATGGCTCTTCATGAACCTTAATAAAAGGGAGGCCAAAAAATACAAGAAGATAGATATAACTTAAATATTTCCTATAATTGAATAATTTACCCGAAGGCTTATTCGGAAAGATCCATTTTCGTTTGCCATTATCATCAATCGTACCAATATGATCACGAAACGATTCAGAATTATCTTGTACGATTTCCATTTCTAGGACAGTTCTATTTTAAGGTATCTTTTTTTACGGCAAGCGTATCACTAATTACTAATGTTGAATCGGTAGTTTCTTTCACTTCTTCTTTATAAAGATCTCCTTGTGCCGCTTTTGCTCCTGCAGGATTTGTGCCCTTTAATGTTCTTATAAAACTTGCAATTTGCGCCATTTGCATTGCAGAAAGATCATCCTTCCACGACTTCATTCCTTTATCTACCCATCCGTACTTAATTGTTTTAAATATGTCAGTTATACTTCCACCATGTAACCAATATTCATCGGTTAAATTCGGACCAACTGTTCCCCTGCCGTCTTTCCCATGGCAAGCTGCGCATGTGGCTATAAATAATTCTTTTCCGGCATCTATATCTGCCCCGCTCAATTCTTTAACTGTGGTTTCATCCACATTATTTGCCGCGGTCTTCATATATTCATCCAGATCAATTTTTGCTTGCACAATAGATTTATCGTACTCAGCTTTTTGAAGATCGCCTGTACCCAATACGTGAAAATTTATTAAATACACTACACCAACGACAATAGTTAAGTAAAAACCGTATTTCCACCAAGGCGGAAGATCGTTATTCAGCTCCTTAATGCCATCGTAGTCATGATCTAATAATATATCATGTTCTTTTTCAATATCTACCGAAGCGTTTAATTTTTCTAAAATTGTTTTTGTTTTAACCTTTTTAGCAACAACCTTTTGTTCTGTTTTTACAAAACTCATTATTAAATAATAAAGAATTAATATAACAACAGCCTCAAGAAAGATAATAGATATCATGCTATAAAATGTAAACATATCAAGGCCTCCTATTAGCCAACTGTTATCAACGTTGGTTTTAGTCTGCGCTTGTAAATAATAACCGGACATTAAGAGCAAAACTACAGTTGTAATTTTTGTATTATCTTTTTTATCACTACTGTCATCTTTTTTATTAAACTTGCTTAATATATAATCACTGCTAGCAATGTTTTTAAGCGCTTGTGTAAGCGCAATTACTACTATTAGCAATACAATAATCAATGTTAGAAGTGTATTAAATAAAGCATTTGAAAAATAACTTGAGCTATTTGATACGTTTGCATCTTGTGCAAAATTGATTATTGGCAAAAATAGCAAAACCAAAAAAATGAATTTGTTTTTATTTTTGGGCGTCATCATAACCTTTTGTTTTAGGAGTTAATACATCGTTTGAAGAATTTAAAGGCAATTGAGAAAGAGTATCAAAATACTCTTTACTGCCCCTGATAATATAATAGGCCACGCCGATAAAAAAAACAAAGAAAATGATCAATGCGGTTAAGGGATAAATCCCCACACCTGTCATACTTTCAAGATAATTTATAAATTTCATAAAGATGTTTTTTTAATTTTTTCTTAATGTATCTTTTTGTTGATTCTTAATATCGGTTCCCATGCGCTGTAAGTATGCGATTAGCGCCACAATCTCTCTATCTGGCAAAGTCTGTATCCCATCTTTATTTAAATTCTCGGCTATAACCTTAGCTTGCTTCTCCATGTCTTTTGCGGCAATATTTTCAAAGCCATCAGGATATGGAACTCCTAAACGTTTCATTGCTTTAATTTTTGCAACTGTTGATGAAACATCTATTTGATCATCAAACAACCATGGATACGATGGCATAATTGAGCCTGGCGACATGGAAGTAGGATCTAACATATGGGTATAATGCCAACTGTCGGGATACTTACCGCCAACACGCGCAAGATCAGGACCTGTTCGCTTACTTCCCCATTGAAACGGATGATCATAAACAAATTCTCCTGCCTTTGAATATTCTCCATAACGCGCGGTTTCACTTCTGAAAGGACGGATCATTTGTGAGTGACAGGTGTAACATCCTTCTCTTATGTAAATATCTCTACCTTGCAACTCAAGAGGTGTATATGGCTTAACACTTGTAATTGTAGGGATATTTGACTTCACTAAAAACGTTGGAACAAATTCAATAATACCACCTATCATCACAACAACTAAACTTACGATCATCATTTGAACCGGCTTACGTTCGATCCAACGATGCCAATGTTCATTTTTATGCTCTGAAACATCTTTTGTTAATGCCGGTGCTTCTGCATCTTCGTTTGCAAGGAAAGATCCTTTTTTTGTGGTTTTAATTATATTATAAACCATTAAAACAACACCAACTAAATATAAAGTACCGCCAATAGCTCTAGTTGCATAAAATGGAATCATTTTGGTTACTGTATCCATAAACTGCCATTTTAATTGTCCTTCTGGTGTAAATTCTTTCCACATTAAACTTTGCATGATACCACTCCAATACATTGGAACAGCGTATAAAACTATTCCTAATGTACCTATCCAAAAATGAGCATTAGCCAATTTTTTTGAATATAAATCGGTGCGAAACATTTTTGGAATTAACCAATACAAAATACCAAAAGTTAAAAAACCATTCCATCCAAGAGCCCCAACGTGCACGTGCGCTACTATCCAATCTGTGTAATGTGAAATTGCACTAACATTTTTAAGCGACAGCATGGGACCTTCAAACGTTGCCATACCATAGGCTGTAACAGCCACTACCATAAATTTTAAAACAACTTCTTCGCGCACTTTATCCCATGCACCACGTAGTGTAAGTAAACCGTTGATCATTCCACCCCATGATGGCGCAATTAACATTACCGAAAAAACCACTCCTAATGATTGGGCCCAATCTGGCACTGCGGTGTATAATAAGTGATGCGGCCCGGCCCAGATGTAAATGAAAATTAAAGACCAAAAGTGAATAATAGACAAACGATAAGAATATACCGGGCGATTTGCAGCTTTAGGTAAAAAATAATACATCATACCCAGATAAGGAGTGGTTAAGAAGAAAGCTACGGCGTTATGTCCATACCACCATTGAACCAGAGCATCCTGAACACCTGCATACCATGAATAAGACTTCCAGAATGAAACAGGAATTTCAATTGAGTTAACAATATGCAGCATGGCAACGGTTACCAGAGTACCAATGTAAAACCAAATAGCAACGTATAAATGGCGCTCCCTTCTTCTTATAATTGTTCCAAACATGTTCCAACCAAAAACTACCCAAACAAGAGTTATTAATATATCAATTGGCCATTCTAATTCTGCATACTCTTTACCGGTTGTTTTTCCAAGCGCAAGAGATATTGCTGCTAACACAATGATCAATTGCCATCCGAAAAAATGAATTTTGCTTAAAAAGTCACTAAACATGCGCGCTTTCAATAAACGCTGTAAAGAATAATAAACTCCCATAAAAATTCCATTACCAACAAATGCAAAAATAACAGCATTTGTATGTATTGGTCTTACCCTACCAAACGTGGTGAAAGGTAAATTCATATTTAAGGCGGGAATGCATAATTGTAGCGCGGCAAGCAATCCTGCCACCATACCTACCACTCCCCAAACCATTGTGGCATAGGCAAACCATTTTACAATTTTGTTGTCATACTGAAATTTTTGTAGCTCCATAACTATTTCTTTTTTTCTTTAAGGGGTTCAACGGGTTGTTTTACTTCGTTTTCAAAAAGTATTCTCACTGATGGCGTATAATCGTCTTCGTATTGATCGGTTTTAACAGACCATATAAAGGCAAATAAAAAACCGATTGCTATTAGGAGACTTGCGAGTATTAGTACAAAAATTACGCTCATTTTTTTAGATGGTCAAAGGTATTTTAGTCGTGTCAATTGAAGAATGAGGATAATCAAGTTACAATATGATATATATCAGTTATTATTCTCATTCGTATTTTTTGATCCAAATTTTTTAAGCTTATAAGCAAATAATGAACTCATTCCGGTGGTAAATAAAACAATGCTAACAGAGCTTACAGGCATTAATATTGCTGCAATAACCGGTTGGAGTTTATCCTGCACCGCGAAATACAGACCGACTATATTATATAAAATAGATATAATGAAACTTGAATTGATAATTACCTTATTGTATTTACAATAACCTAGTAACAGATCAAAATAACTAAAACTTTTTCCACTCATAATTACGTCGCAAGCAGGTGAAAAATTATTTACATTATCAGTAATAGCGATGCCAACATTGCTTTGTTGTAAAGCTCCTGCGTCGTTCAAGCCATCGCCAACCATAATGACCTTATGCCCCTTATCTTGCAAATTTCTTATATAATCGAGTTTTTGTTGAGGCGATTGATCGAATAAAAGTCCAGAATTAAAATTAGCCTTCAAATTATTTTGCTCAGCATCATTATCGCCTGAAAGCAACGAAAGTTGGTAGTTCTTTTTTAAGGATCTAAATAATGCTGTTAAGCCGTTTCTGTACTTTGCTTTTATGGTAAAACTGCCAAGTATGTTGCCATTAATTTTTATGTAAACTTTACTACCATTTTCTTGATCTATCCTCCTCTCTTCTTCGACATAAACTGCAGATCCAATAACAACATGGTTCCCTAAAATATCACCTTCGATGCCAAATCCGGGTCTTACTTTAAACGCTTTCACTGCTAATATCTTAGAAGCAGGCAATGCTTGCATTACAGCTTTGCTAAAAGGATGACTAGATTGGCTGGCAAGAGATCTAATTATTTGTTCTTGTTCGAAACTTAATTTCACACCTTCGTAAAAAAACGTAGATTGTTCTTGCCTTGTAATAGTGCCTGTCTTATCAAAAACTATTGCATCAGATATTGCAATCTGCTCAATTACATTCGCATTTCGCGCGTAGAAACCAAATTTTTGAAGTACACGCAACATATTACCGTTTGTAAAAGTTGACGACAATAACAGCGCGCATGGACATGCCACAATCAAAATAGAAGTAATAGAATTCCAAAAATGAGAAACATCATTAAAAAACCAATAAATACCAGTTAGTATAGCAATGCTGAACAAGACAATTGTAAAATATTTACTTGTATTGTGAATGAATGAAGTGCTTTTTTCTTCATTTTTTTGAAAAGCGTCGTTGTTCCAAAGTTGAGTAAGGTAACTTTGAGAGACGTCTTTAACAACTTCCATTTCAATTGCACCTCCTAACTGTTTGCCACCAGCATAAATAATCTCTCCAATATTTTTTTCGATGGGTAGCGACTCGCCCGAAACGAAACTGTAATCGATCTTTGCTTTACCAAAAAAAAGTATGCAATCAGCGGGAATAATCTCTTCACTTCTGATCTTGATGCGCTGGCCTGTTTTTAGATCTGAAACAGGTATTTGTTTTTCCTCTCCACTCTCCAGGATTAGTGAAACACTTAAGGGGAAATAAGAAGTATAATCGCGGTTAAATGATAAGGTGTTATATGTTTTATTTTGAAAAAACCGCCCAAGCAACATAAAAAATACGATACCTGTCATAGAATCCAGGTATCCGGCGCCGGTATCTGTTACTATTTCATAAACGCTTCGCCCAAATGTAATAAGTATGGCCAGCGCTATAGGCGCATCAATATTCAGGAATTTTTGTCGGATACTTTTCCATGCCGAAGTAAAAAACTCCGATGCTCCATAAAAAAAAACCGGAAGTGATAAAAACAATATTAAATAAGAGAATAATAGTTTTAATCCATTTTCCTCTACCTTGCCAAGCGAAAAGTATTCTGGAAAGCTCAAGAGCATAATATTACCAAAACAAAATCCTACGATTCCTATCTTATAGATCCGGCTTTTATCATACTTTCTTATCTTTTTTTCTGAGATGTCATTTAAACTCAAATGCGGTTCATAACCAATCAAAGTAAGAATTTCAGCAACTTTTCTTATCGAAGTATTTTTATGATCAAATACTACACTGACCTCTTTCTTTAAAAAATTTACTTGCGAGCGAATAATGTTTTTATCAAGTTTCGTTAAATTCTCCAACAGCCAAATGCACGAACTACAATGCATTTGAGGTAGATAAAAGGTTACATGACTTTGATGTGCATCTTTAAAATGAATAAGCTTTAGTTGAATTTGTTCATCGTCTAAAAAAGCAAATTTATCATTACGCATCTGCGTTTTTTGCTTTTGCCCCGGATGAGCCTCAATAGAATAATAATTACACAATTCTACTTTATTCAAAATTTCATAAACGGTTTTACAACCCTGGCAACAAAAATATTTGTGTTCAATATGAATGATCTCATCATCACAAGATTCTCCGCAATGGTAACAAATAGTTTTGCTTTTTATTTCCTTTTCCATGGTTGACAAAACTAAAGACTTCTACAAAAGCCAAACATGACCTAGATTTGAGAGTAAGATGATATAAATCAGCTATTTTTTTTTAATAACAATACACTTTCCTGAAAAATCCCTCTTATTGAAACTACATTTAAAGGAAGCTCCAGAAGTACATGCAAAAAACTAAGCAAAAACAAACAGCTGAAACCAATTTTGTAGTCATAAACATAGAGAGAAATTGAAGTGACCCATAATGCGGTAATGGCTACAAGACGTGCTTTTGGAACTTTATGCCATTTAATAACATTTGTCTTCGAAAACCAATTAAGATAGTGGTAAGTGTATGCGAATGCTATGAAACGCATGAGAAGAATGCCAGTTTTAGAAAAATAAATATTTTCTATCATATTATCTTTGGCTATTTCGATATCAAATAGATATTTTAAAGAATAAAAATTAATAGCCTCGAAATTACTGTATGACTTTAAGCTGTAATCTGAGAATAGTCTGTCAGCCTGCCCAGGAAGAACCAGAAATAAAATAACAGGGCACAACAACATTACTAAAAAAGAAATATAACCACTTTTACTTTTTGTCTTTAACGCACCGTAAAGAACAAATAATGCAGTAAAAACGAAAACATGTATTAGTGTTGGAAGGAAGACTGAAAAAAATAAAAAGAAATTATCGGCAATACGAAAACTAAGAAAAGCTAACAATAAGCCAACAATTCGGAAGTACACATTTTTAGTTAAAGCAAATAATAAACCGGCCACAACAGCCAGGTAGATGTAATGATTTATGTCGTTTCCACTCGTATTGTTTTTTAGATTTAATAAAGGTGCAATTACCGGCAGAGCAATTAAAATGCCTAATAGCAAAAAAAACCATCCATCATATTTTCCTTTCGAATAATATTGCCTGTCGTGCAGCCAGCTAATTTCCGTTAAATAATGAAGTGGGCCTAAAATAGCATAAGCAAATAAAAATAATTCAAAGGGCATAACAATAGCCACAACACAACTCATCAACATCAAAAAAATATTGAAATAATTTATCTTGTCTAGTTCGCTTAGTTTCATCATTTATTTGTTGGCACAAATTAACTATCTATACTTATCGTTTCAAATGACTACGGTCATAAAAAAGAATCATCCAATAATTTTATACAGTCCGTAAAAAACAAAGACCAGACCTGCCGTTGTTAATCCGTACATTGCAAAGGCTATCGATTGATTTGAATGAAAATTAATGCAGGTAATAATAAAACCTACAACTATTAATAAAAATCCGATCAGAAGAAATTTCCTTCCTTCCCTAGCTTTTTCAGCATAATGTTCGGATTTTAGCTTTTTAATAACCGCATAAACCATTGCTTCGTCATCATGCGTGTTTAGCAAGATCTTATGTATCTCATTATAGTCTATGCCTTTTGAGTAGCATTCGTTGGCAATAACCATAAGATTTTCCCAAATATCATTTTTCTTAATCGGCATAATCTAAATTAAAAAAAAATAATCCTTTTGAAAATGACCTTGGTCATTATACCTAAAAAATCAAAAAATTATTTTTCTTTTAGAAAATGCTCTACAATATATTTTAGTTCTTTATCACTAATTATACCAATATTCAACCATTCCCTGCAACCATTTTTATAGATCATTAATACGGGAAGCGCATCAATTTCAAACTCTTCCTTAAGTTCTTTATCCCTGTCTGTATTGATCTTTAGAACATTTAATTTCAAACTGTTCTGTTTTGAAATTTCCTCAATAATGGGCCTCAGCTTCTGACAAACGCTACACCAGTCTGCTGAAAAATAGACCAGAACTAGCTTTTCCTTATCTGCTACGTAATTGTTGTATTCCTTGAGCGTAATAACGGATGTATCCTGTACTTGCGCTTGAGCAGAGAAAAATAAAGTAATTAAAATAATAGAATGAAAAATAGCTTTCATTGGGTATGTTTACATACACTTACTCAAAAAACTATTTAATTCGCTTTTAAGTGAAGCAAAAATAGTTTCAAACGATCTCATATTATCTCTAACAACTTTATGATCCTCTATACTTCTATGATCAGCCGCTGTTTCATTTTTATTGATCTCATTCCTGATCGCGTCTTCGCTAATATTTATCTCATGGTTTATACTGTCTATTTGATCTTTTTGAATGATCAATTGATTCTGGAAATGTTCCACCTGCACCAATATTTCTTTTGAAGTATTTTTCGAAGCGATCTCTGCCAGCCTATTATTCATTGTTTTGATCTCAATAGTATAAAATGCTAAGCTACTTGCCCATTCTTTGTTTTCTTCGTGTTGCGTGTAAATTTTCTCAGTTGTTTTCATGTGATTCTTGTTTAAATTATGATAACAAAAGTCGGCAAAATGGTCAGAAAGCCATCTGAGTGCCGTCAGACCGGGATATGACCTTGGTCATAATCGCTTAAAACCAGGCTTTTTACATTTACATTATAAATAGCTAAATTTACCTTGAAAAATTCAATAGGAACTAGGATGGAAAGTCAGGAAGGCATTGACGCTCTCTTTTTGTATGCCACAGAAGGTATATTCATAACAAATGAAAAAGGCGAAATTTTACGCGTAAATCCAAGCGCGCTAAAACTCTTCGGTTATACAGAAAAAGAACTAATTGGAAAAACCGTTGAAGTATTGATCCCGAAACGATTTTCAAAACACACAGAGCATAGAGAAACCTATAATCAAAACCCTCATCCAAGATCTATGGGCGGTGGAATGGATCTTTTTGGATTAAAAAAAGACGGTACCGAACTACCTGTAGAAATTAGTTTAAGTCCTTATACAACGACTGAAGGAAAATTTGTTGTAGCTTTTATTATAGATATTACTTTAAGAAAACAAGCGGAAGAACGATTAAAAAATTATTCTGTTGAATTAGAAAAGCAGGTTAACAACAGAACGCTGATATTAGAAGAGGCTGTGCAGGAATTACAACAAACCAAAAAAGAACTTCACAATGCGCTGGATAAAGAAAGGGAATTGAATGAGTTAAAATCACGCTTTGTTTCTATGGCCTCCCACGAATTCAGAACCCCACTTACCACAATGATGTCGTCTCTATCCTTGGTGTCTAAATACAGGGATAACAATGATAAGGAAAATCACAATAAGCATGTTAGTAAAATAAAAACATCTATAAATAATTTAACAGATATTCTTAACGATTTCCTTTCTATTAGTAAACTTGAAGAAGGAAAGATCGAAAACATGCCGGAAGAATTAAATTTGAAAGCATTTATAGCAGATATTATTGCTGAAATGTATACAATGGCAACTAATGGCCAGAAAATCAATTACACACATGTAGGCTTAGACATTACTTCTCTTGATAAAAAATTAATCAAAAATGTGATGTTCAATCTTATTTCAAACGCGCTTAAATTCACACCTGAAGGAGGCCTGGTTGAAATAGCTTCAGAAGCCACGGACACTTCGGTTAAGATTTCAGTAAAAGATAATGGTATCGGAATTTCAAAAGAAGATCAAAAACATTTATTTGAACGTTTTTTTAGAGGACATAATGCCACGCACATTCAAGGTACCGGCCTTGGGTTGAATATAGTCGCAAAATATGTTGAATTGATGAATGGCTCATTAGATTTTGAGAGTATAGAAAATAAAGGAACAACATTTACCATAATAATACAACAATAAAAATGAAAAAAATTCTTTTAATAGAAGACAACAAGGATGTGCGAGAAAATACCGCAGAGATATTAGGCCTGGCCCAATACAATGTTATTACTGCCAAAGACGGTAAAGAAGGTGTGGAGTTAGCCCAAAAAGAAAAACCTGATCTTATTATTTGTGATATTATGATGCCTGTGTTAGATGGACACGGTGCATTGCATCTACTTTCCAAAAACGAAGAAACGGCAAGTATTCCTTTTATCTTTTTAACTGCAAAAGCTGAAAGAAGTGATTTTAGAAAAGGCATGGAAATGGGGGCGGATGATTATTTGACAAAACCTTTTGACGAAGTTGAACTTTTAAATGCTATAGAAAGTCGTTTAAAGAAAACTGAGATACTTAAGAAAGAATTTACAAAAAATATGGCGGGCATTAACGATTTTATTAGTCAAGCCAAAGGAATAGACTCTCTTAAAAAACTTTCTGAAGAAAGGGAAATTAGGGTTTACAAAAAGAAAGATGATATTTATAAAGAAGGTGGCATTCCAAAAGGAATTTATTTTATTAGTAAAGGAAAAGTAAAACTTGTTCAGGCAAGCGACTCAGGAAAAGAGCTAATTACTGAGTTATATAAAGAAGGAGATTTTTTTGGTCATCTATCTTTACTCAAAGACGAAAAATATACAAGTTCTGCTACTGCTTTGGAAGATTCTGATATATATCTGTTACCAAAAGAAGACTTCTTTTCATTGATCTACAAAAATGCAGAAGTATCAAAGAAGTTTATTGAGATATTATCCAATAGTTTGTTGGAGAAAGAAAAACAACTCGTAAAACTTGCTTACAATTCTGTTAGAAAAAGAGTGGCAGAAGCTTTGGTAAAACTATCGGATAAATATAAAAAAGAATCAGATACTAAATTTAGCATGAATGTATCACGGGAAGATCTCGCTAATATAGTAGGAACTGCTACTGAAACAGTTATTCGTACACTGAGTGATTTTAAAGAAGAAAAATTAATTGAAATATCAGGAAGTACGATCTCCATCCTCAATTATGATAAGTTAATTAACTTAAAAAATTAACATGGAACGAGAAAATCACTATGCAACTGTGTCAGAAGCAATTAATGAACTAAGAAAAAAAGGATATACAACCGATTTTAATTTAGAGGAAAACTGCATTGTTTGTCACCCCGAAAGATTTTCGCCGGAAGAGTTTGAAATTGTTGATGTTTATCGATATGAGGGCAATACCGATCCCGCTGACGAAGCAACGGTATATGCCATTGAATCCAAATCGGGTTTAAAAGGTCTATTGGTAAACGGTTATGGCACATCTACCGATACCATGAGCACAGCTATACTCGAAAAACTTCGTACTAAAAAATAATTATTTCCTTTTTTCATTCTAATCAACAAGCCAAATCATTTGTACGTTTTTGTCATTGACTCCGGCGTGCAAATAATAAAATCTCCGCTTCCAAAAGTTTTTTCATCTAATTTAGAATTATCCTTTTGCTCTGTTGTGGAGATAACTAATATCTTTAAACCCGGATTTTGTTGTTTTAAGTACCACTCTATTGCCTGATGATAATTGCTGTGATAAGCTCCGTTATAATGAATAAACGTTTTTCCTTTTGACCAATTCTTTAAAATGAAATTAGCCATTGTTGCATCCTTATACGCCTGAGATTTAGGTAAATTCTCGCCCCCATGTCCACCTGCATTTTCAAAGATTTCTTTATAACATTTTAAATTGCCATCGTACTTGATAGGAAATGGTGCGATCCATTTTTTAGCCTCCACATCAATACTATCAAGGGCTTTTTCTCCGCGCGAATAAACCATGTTTGCATAACGGCGTGGAATGTTGCAAGCAATAAATTTAAGGTGTTTAGTTTTAGCGATATCTAAAAGGGGTTTGTAATCTGTAGCATAATTATTCCAGAGTTTTATCTCCTCTTTCATGGTCTTTTCAGAAGTTCTTCCTGCTAAATACTCATCAAGGGCGACCTGATCATCTGCCTCAAACATTTCAGCGCCAAGAACCAGGTTTTCCTTTTTATCGTCGTATAGATCTTGTGTTAACTCTCGTTGAAGCCAATGCGACATAGGATTGTCATGGAGTTCGCCAAACAGAATGATATCGGCTTTTTTGGCCTCGGCAAGAAGTTCATCGTAATTGGTCTTAATACCCTTTGAATTATAAAGCACATAGGCCATTTTATCCAGATTAACAACGACAAAACTCATCATTAAAAAGGTAGAGAAAGCTAAAAGCAAATTTTTCATAGGCATTTGATCGGGTAAATATAAGGTTTACAAAATTAATTTGGTTTGATTTTTGATCTCCGAAGATCATTTATAGATGAGTCTTTGCCTGCGAGCATTTTAAAGTCCTACTGGGCCAATTAAAAGCCAGAAAGGAAGGTGGTCGAAACGACAATACAGGTATTGAATATTCCTGACAAAGGTCATAATCGTTCCTGACCTCCCTCATTCTTTGCCCATTCTAGCCTCCCTATTTTTGTATTATAATCATTTAAATAACATTAATGGAGGTTATAAATCAATATCACGAAATAGCGGCAGTGTTTATTGCTAGAGTCTTTTTAGGCTGCCTTTTCCTATTTCAGGGATATGATGCAGTTTTTAACATTAAGGTAAAAAATGTGATAGCCAGTTTTCAGGTAACTTTTGAAAATAAAGGTATTCCCAAATTTCTAATTGCTGCTACTTCTTGGTTTACTTCGTATACAGAACTAGTTTGCGGGTTATTTTTAATTTTCGGTCTTTTCGAGTATTGCGCCTTGTATTTATTAGGTATTAATTTAATTATTGCAGCAATTGGTTTTGGAATCAATACCGCTATGTGGGATACGCGCCACGTTCTTCCAAGAATGTTATTGCTATTATTTCTATTAATCGTTCCTCAGAGTTGGAACTTATTGTCTTTAGATCATTTAATTTTTAACCTATAAAAACCTAAATCATGGAAACATCAATCAAAGCAAAACAAACAAACAACAGTTTAACTAGCACAAAAACGAACGTGGCCTCAACTTCAAAATTCTGGGAGAATGCCGAATTTAACCGTTTTGGTATTATCTCAATGGCAATACTTTTTATTGGATGTATAGGAGGATTTGCCGCATCATTTGGAGCACATGGAGACATATTAAAACTTGGAATGATCGTGTTTCCAACCATTATAGCTCTGGCACTTATTTTAGCAGTTTCGCCTATGAAATTAATCATATATGTGTGCAGTCTTGCCATTTTAATGGATGTTGCAATTCTTATTCTTAGCTAGAAAACTCTAAGTCATGAAAACAATTTTAGTACCAACAGATTTTTCAGCGGCTTCGGAGAACGCTGTTAACTATGCTGCTGAAATTGCAAAGGCAACGAACGCTAAATTGATCTTATTTCACGTTTATAATTTGCCAGTCACAGCAACCGAAGTTCCGATAGTGCTGCCAAATACTGATGAACTTGAGAAAGATTGTCTGGAAGGGCTATTGAGAATTTCAACCAGACTACATTCAAAACTAAACACAACAAATATTGAATGTATTGTTAAATGTGGTTTTCCTGTGGATGAAATAAACCAATATACTCAAACTTCTAAAATTGACCTGATTGTTATGGGTATGAGGGGTGCCGGATATTTAACTGAAAAGCTTATTGGTAGTGTGACCACATCTCTAATACAAAGATCAAATTGCCCGGTGCTGGTTATTGATGAGAAAGTAAAATTCAAAAATATAAGAAAAATAGTATTAGCCTGCGATTACAACGAAACAGAAAACAAGAAAGTGCTTGAACCTATGAAAGAATTTGCTCATTTGTTCAAATCTCATATTTACGTCTTGAACGTGTTAACTAGATCAGAAAAAGTTGAACCCATTACAGAGGTCGTATCTGATTTTATTAAACTTGAACATTCTTTGGCCGATACTACACATTCGTTCCATTATCTTTCTAATAAAGAAATAGTAGCCGGTATAAATGAATTTGTTAGCGAAGGTAATATGGATATGGTAGTTATGATACCCCGCAAACATTCTTTGCTAAAAAATGTTTTCAACGAACCAAATACCAAGAAAATGGCCTTTCACTCAACAGTTCCTTTACTAACAATACATTAAAGATTTGTCTCAAAAAAATAATTCAAACGGTAAATTGAAGGTAGGAGCTTTATACACATTACGCACATTCATTAAAATAAGTCAATAATTAACAATACACATGAAAATAACCATCAACGACAACAGAAAAATATTTGCGATTCAGGAAGAATTCAGCAAATTATTCCCTTATCTAAAACTTGAAGTCTTCTCGAAACCGCATACTCTAGGTGGTGGTTCGTCGAAAAACCTAATAAAACATAATAGCAAAACATTGGGTGAGTGCAGAACAATACATAATAAAGGAAAAATTACCATAACACCCAATATGACCGTTGCTGATCTTGAGCAAAATTTCGGTGATATATATGGGTTAGGTGTTCAGGTATTCAGAAAGTCAGGTAAAGTGTGGCTAGAAACTACAGTTACAGATGGTTGGACCTTAAATGAACAAAACAGCCAGGGAGAATCTCTGAGTAAAGTGCCCATTAAAACTGATAATTATTAAACACAAAAGTATAAAATGAAAACAATTATCGCAGGAACAGATTTTACACCCGCTTCAATAAACGCGTGTGAGTACGCAGCATTTTTAGCGCAAAAACTAAATTGCAAACTAATAATTTTTAATCTGTTTGAGGCGCCAATTATTCACTCTAACGTTGGTTTGTATGGAATCTCATATACCGGTCAAAAAAATGAAAGCCTGCAAAGAACCGGTAAATTTGTCAAACAATTACAAAACCAATTCCCGAAAATATCTATCGACTACTTCGTTACGTTTGGCGGTTTTAAACGTGAGCTTGAAAATTTTATAGCCGAACACCAAATAGAAGCGGCCGTTTTAGGTCTTGCCACTAAAAGTAAAATTTCAAAATTTATATTCGGCAGCCACGGAGTTGAACTTGCTGGAAAAATTAATTGCCCTGTTATAATCGTGCCGTCATCATATAAAACCCATAAATTATCTAAAGTATTATTAACTGTTGACAGTAATGAGAAATTACAAAGGTCTACTTTAAAAGGTTTTGAGAGATTTATAGAAAACTCTAAATCAAAACTTTCTTTGTTACATGTGCGAACTGAGGATGAGCTATTTCATCCGATCAAAACAACATTAAAGATCAATGATAAAGTATTACCAATTGAAGAAAAAAAATCAAAGGATATACAGAACGGCGTAAAAAGGTATTGTGCAATAAACAGTTGCGATCTGGTAGCAATTATAAGCAAAAAGCACTCAATTTTTTATGACCTTTTTATTGAATCACACACTAAAAAGGTCGCATTTGCAGCTAAAGTGCCTGTAATGTCAATTCATGAATAAATTCACTTAACTGATTTTGCCGAGGCCGGCCTTGTGATCAATTTCAATTTTTCGCCTACAATTTATCTTAAAAGGTGAAAAAACAACTCATATCAATTCCTACTGCAGTTGCAAATAATAAATTTCGAGACGCGTTATTCATTTACAAATTTTTTCTTTCATATCGCAAAATGGCAAGCAAATTTTAGCTTGCGATATGATTGCAACAGAGAAATGGATCAATAACGGTATCCTAATTCCCAAATATATTCCTATCATTTTTATCTATAACACTGATAAAGATCATTTTTTTTATTGAGTTCTGTCATTACTATGATCAGGTGCAGCAGCTATTTTTGTTCATGAATTTCTTTAAACGAAAAACCACTTGGTCAAACGCCGAATTATGGTTATATAAGTTTTGTGCTGCATGTGGGGGAATTATTATTGGGACATTTTTTTATGATTTTCTTAGTGGTCATTTATTTGAATTTGTAGCAGCATTTTTAGCTACTGTCATTTGGGTTATTTATTTATGGTCTAAGAAAATGAAACAATAAAAGTATGAAATCAAAAATTCTACAAAATTTCTTATCCGAAACGGGTGATATTTCACGATTTACGGCGCGTTTTTTTGCAGAAGCATTTAGACCACGATATGAATTATCAGAATTTTTGAAACAGTGTTTTTTTATAGGTTATAAATCTTTGCCATTAGTTGCAATAACAGCTTTTATCATGGGATTGGTAATTACAATTCAATCCCGCCCTACCCTAGTTGAATTTGGTGCAGAAGCTTGGCTACCCAAAATGGTTTCCGTTTCGCTAGTCCGGGAGATAGCGCCAGTCATTACAGCTTTAATTTGTGCGGGAAAAGTAGGCTCTGGAATTGGGGCTGAACTTGGCTCCATGAAAGTAACAGAACAAATAGATGCTATGGAAGTTTCCGGAACAAATCCTTTCAAATATTTGGTTGCAACAAGAGTTCTGGCAGCTACATTAACAATTCCAATTTTAGTAGTTCTCGCAGATGCGGTTTCTCTATATGGTGGATATCTTGGTGCAAATATACATGGTGTTGTTAGCTGGGACTTATTTTGGAATCAGGTTTTTGATACACTTGCTTTTAGCGATATCATTCCATCAATTCTTAAAACTTTCTTTTTTGGATTTGCAATTGGAATAATTGGATGCTACAAAGGCTATAATTCAAATAAAGGAACTGAAGGGGTTGGACGCTCTGCTAATTCAGCAGTTGTAATTTCTTCACTCCTTGTTTTTATTCTTGACCTATTAGCCGTACAAATTATTGATCTTTTAAAATTGACATGATTACACAGACTCAAATAAATAAAAGCGTTGACCCTTCTATTCAAGCACCTGTTATTGAGTTAAATCATGTGTTTAAATCATTTGGCAACAATCATGTTCTAAATGATTTTACGTTTGATCTTAAAAAAGGCGAAAATGTTGTAGTATTGGGGAAATCAGGTTCTGGAAAATCAGTATTAATAAAGTGTATCATTGGACTTATTAAACCAGACTCCGGTACAATTAATGTATTGGGCCAAAACATTCCCGACTTAAATCACAGTCAATTAGATAAGATCCGGGCTAAAGTTGGATTTTTATTCCAAAGCAACGCGCTTTATGATTCTATGACTGTTCGTGAGAATCTTGAATTTCCCCTTCGGCGACATAGGGCAAATATGACAACTAATCAAATTGACGAACTCGTTAGGGAAGCACTTAATAGCGTAGGGCTTGAACAAACAGTTGATATGACTCCTTCTGAACTTTCAGGTGGAATGAAAAAGAGAATCGCCCTTGCACGAACGTTGATCTTAAAACCGGAAATAATTCTTTATGATGAACCTACAACTGGTCTCGATCCAATCACTGGAAAAGAGATCAGTAATCTAATGTGCGAGTTAGCAAAAAAATATAACACATCTTCGATCGTTATTTCTCATGATCTTAATTGCGTAAAAATTGTTGCAGACAAGATCGTAATGCTTATTGATGGAAAGTGCTATGCCCAGGGAACTTACGAAGATCTTCAAACTTCTGATGATGAAAAAATCAAACTATTCTTTAAATGATGAGCGAAGGCATGAAAAATATCAGACTCGGTTTATTTGTAATTATAGCAACAATATTGCTTATAACTGCCTTTTATTTTATTGGAAAGAAACAGAATTTATTTGGTGATACTTTTAGAATTAATGCGAGATTTCATAATGTAAATGGTTTAATGCAAGGGAATAATGTACGCTACGCTGGTATAAATGTTGGTACTGTAGAATCGGTAGAAATAGTAAGTGATTCAACAGTTGAAGTTATAATGTTATTAGAAAAAAAAGCGCAACGTTTTATTAAGACCAATGCATTGGCAAGCGTTGGAACGGATGGCTTAATGGGTAATAAATTAGTTAATATTAATTCAATAAATGAACCGGCTCCAAACATCACGGAAAATTCTCGTCTTCAAACCCTTCGCCCAATAGAAATGGACGAAATGGTTAGAACGTTAAATGTAACAAATGAAAATATAAAAGTAATTTCCTCAAACCTTCGCAATATAACAGACAAAATAAATAGCAAGAACAGTTTGTGGAATTTATTATTAGACACAATAGTCGCTGAAAATGTTAAATCTACAGTAGTTAATCTTAAGTTAATGAGTAATCGTGGTGTACTGATAACAGGCGATCTGTCGGGTATGATGAATGGGATAAAAAAAGGTAAAGGTAGTCTTGGCGCCTTAATTACTGATACGGTGCTTTCTTCAGAAATCAGTCAAACTGTTGTGAAATTGAGGCGCGTGAGTGACACTGCTGCAATAATAACCGGAGATCTGAGCCAAGTAATAAAAGGGATCAAGCAAGGTAAAGGTACTGTTGGTGTTCTCCTTAATGACACTTCTCTTATTTATAATTTGAATAAAAGTATGGAGTCTGTAAAATCAGGTGCCTATAACTTTAACGAAAATATGGAGGCTGTAAAACAATCCTGGCCGTTCAAAAAATATTTCAGAAAAAAAAGTAAACAAACATCTAAAAAATAATATCGTGAAGAGACAGGGCAACATATTTGAAAAACTTGCACATCAGGTAACGGCTTTTAGCGGCTCAACCTTGGCATTTATGATGGCATTTTTAATAATAATAATTTGGATTATTACCGGGCCATATTTTAAATTTTCCGATACATGGCAATTGGTGATTAACACCGGAACCACGATCGTAACTTTTTTAATGGTATTTTTAATTCAAAGAATGCAAAACAAGGATTCTCGGGCGATACATCTTAAATTAAATGAATTGGTAGCAGCTTTAAATGGTCCGAGTAATCGGCTTATTGATGTTGAAAATTTAAGCGAGCGTGAATTGGAGATACTCGGAACCTATTATAGCAAACTATCTGAACTGGCAAAAAAAGAAAGCGTTTTATCTGTTTCGCATTCGATAGAAGAAGCAGTTGAATTACATAAAACGAAATACAAAATACATCAAAATGGTGCCTAGCTTAAATAGACCGTTATGACTACTAAGTTTCATAATAATACAAAAACAAAGATATTGCTTTCATGTGGCGTAATAGGTTCTTTGTTATTCGTTTTTTCTTTTATTATTGAGAGTGCCGTAAGAACAGATTACGATGCGTTTCGTTACCCCGTAAGTTCTTTATCAATAGGAAATTCTGGATGGATACAGATAGCCAACTTTATCAGTTCTGGTTTATTATTTATTGCTTTCGCAGTTGGAATAAGACTGTCCCTAAACAACTGCAAGGGCAAAGGAGTTTTGTTAGTTGGACTGGTTGGCGCAGGACTTATTGGCGCTGGTTTTTTTACTACAGATCCTGTTTATGGATATCCTGAAAATCAACCGTTGTTGTTAGCGCAATATACACTTCACGGACATCTTCATGATCTTTTTTCAATTCTCGTATTCATATGCCTGCCATGGGCATGCTTAGTCTTTAGAAAGTATTTTATTACTCGATCTCAATTTGGACTGGCAAAATATTGCACTTTTACGGCAATTAGTGTTCTTGTGACATTCTTTTTGGCTGGAATTGGTTTTAAACAAGTCCCTTATATCGTTAATTTTGCAGGAATCCTTCAACGTGCATCAATCATTATCGGTTGTCTATGGATGGTTATACTTGCCATGTATTTATTGAAATCTAATTCCCAAAAAGTGGACTGACGTATTAATTAAAAATTGAAATTACAAAAGAGCAAGAGAGTTATGGAAATTGAAACATTATTATTCTTTGTGATCCTTGCTCTATTAGCAGAAGTTTTGGGAACCGTTGGAGGTTTTGGATCGTCACTTTTTTTTGTACCTATTGCCGGATTTTTTTTCGATTTCCATTCGGTACTAGGCATAACAGCCTTATTTCATTTATCCAGTAACATTTCAAAGATCGCACTTTTTAGAAATGGCTTCGACAAAAAACTTATTGTTACTATTGGAATTCCGGCTGTAATATTCGTAATAGTAGGCGCATTCTTGACTAAATATTTCGACAGCAAATTATTAGAGATATTTCTTGCTATATTCCTCATTACAATTAGTGTTATTCTAATGATATTCAAAAACATGAAATTAAAGCCCACTTTGTTTAATTCTATAACCGGTGGAGCTTTATCTGGAATAACTGCGGGGCTTTTAGGTTCAGGTGGAGCAATAAGAGGATTAACCCTTGCGGCTTTTGATCTTAAAATGGAGGTCTTTATTGCTACCTCGGCAATTATAGACTTAGGGATTGATTTGAGCAGAAGTGCTGTTTATTTTTCTAATGGATATATGCATAAGCATGATATGTATTTGGTGCCAATTTTACTTGTTGTAAGCATAGTTGGAACATATATTGGAAAGAAAATCTTATCCCGTTTCTCTCAGGAACAATTCAAATTTATCGTGCTTCTCCTTATTTTGCTTATAGGATTAATAACATTAGGCGGTCAAATCCGGAATATGATATAGATCATTTTCTCCCCTAATTACTGTCATAAGAGACGGTTAAATCGCTGCCTACTTTTATTGAAAATAAAGTAGTATAAAAAAAGTAACACTATTTTTAATCACAGACTACAAATTGCTTTCTTTCACGTTAAAACATGCTGGCATTACCCAAAAAAATAAAATGAACAGGACTATTTGGATATATATTGTTATCACGTATTTTGTAACATGGAGCATTACGCTTGTTAGTTACGCTCTGTATAGAAAAAACAATTTATCCCTGGATCAATTGAATCTCATTTATAATTTTGGGGCGCTTGGACCTTTTTTTGGAGCTTTAATTTCGGCGAAAATTTTTTATGGAGAAACCGGAATAAGAAAATTATTTGCAACACTAAAAATTAAAACAATAAATAAAGAGTCCTTGCTGATCTCTTTAAGTCCATTATTTTTTTATATTACTGGTTTATTGATTTATCCATTGTTCTTCGGCCGCTGGTTTTCTTTTTCAGATACCCAGAGGCAATTTAATCTCTCCACACAGCTCTCATATATTAATTGGTTGTTACCATTTATCACTTATTCTATATTTGAAGAATTTGGATGGCGAGGCTTTTTATTGCCACATTTACAAGAGAATTTTTCAGCGATGAAGTCGTCAATAATATTAACTGCAGTATGGGCAACATGGCACCTACCATTCTTTCTTTGGCGATTTCAGTTCTCGACTCTGATAACCATCGGTTTTTTCTTTGCTATATTCGTAGGCTCAGTAATTATTACTGCTACCTTTAATTTTAGTAAAGGAAGCATTATTTCGGTTATACTATTTCACTTTTGTAACAATGTTGCATCAGCATTAGATAAGGAATACTTGGTAGCATTTGTTAGTACTGGATTTGTTTTCCTAGCTATTTATTTGATAAAGAAATTTAAAACCGATAACCTTTCAAATATTGAAAGGGTTAAAAACTTTTATTTAAACTAACATGTACACAAACCTACTTGTAACAAAAGCTTCAGGAGAGAAAACCCGGTTTTCTGAAAAAAAACTAAGAATGTCGCTGCAACGTGCAGGAGCCTCTGAAGAGGAAATTGGATTTATCATAAAGGAAGTTGGTAAAAAAATATTTGAGGGCATATCAACAAAAGCAATTTATAAACTGGCTTTTGCACTTTTAAAAGAAAGTTCAAGGCATTTGGCTGCACGATATCACTTAAAGCAAGCACTCATGGAACTTGGTCCTTCAGGTTACCCTTTCGAAAAGTATGTTGCCGAGATCTTAAAATATCAGGGATACCAAACTAAAGTTGGAGAAATAGTTCAGGGACAATGTGTAACGCATGAAATAGATGTGATCGCAGAAAAAGGAGATCATTGTTATATGATTGAATGTAAGTATCATAATTTACCCGGAATATTTTGTGATGTAAAAATTCCATTATATATCCAGTCTAGATTTAAAGACGTAGAAGCCCAATGGATAAAAATGGCCGGTCATGTAACCAAGTTCTACCAAGGTTGGGTTTTTACAAATACAAAATTTTCTACAGACGCAGTACAGTATGGAAAATGTATAGGCTTAAATTTAATCGGATGGGATTATCCAATAAAAGGTAGTTTACGCGAACAAATTGACACGTTAGGTTTATATCCAATCACTTGTTTAACATCGCTCACCAAAGCTGAGAAAGGGCGTTTACTTGAAAAAAAGATCGTGCTGTGTAAAGAGATATATAATAATAAAAAGCTACTTGAGGCAAGCGGCATAAAGCAATCAAGAATTTACATAGTAATGAAAGAGGCAGAACAATTATGCATAAATTTATTCAAAGAACAGGAAACAAAAAAAATATGACAAGTGAACATCATGCCACCAAAATCGAAAAGCAAAATCAATTTGAAAAATGTTTCGTTCGTAAATTTGCTGGAACATCAAACGAATATTCCTGAAGTAGTAAACAGTAACATTTCCGTAAAAGTAGAAAATTAGGTTGCACAACGTTTAAGAGAACATAAAGTAACCATCACCCGAAAGCAGTATTAGAATTTATATATATCGAGCAAAATGAATAAAGAACAACAAACCACTATCACTTTTCTAGGCGCTGCCGGAACCGTAACAGGATCAAAGTACTTATTAAAAACTCCAACAAAAAAAATCTTAATAGATTGTGGATTGTTTCAAGGCCTTAAAGAATTGAGACTTCTTAATTGGGAGGTATTACCGATAGATGCTTCTTCTATTGATCTTGTGATCTTGACACATGGACACTTAGATCATGTAGGTTATTTGCCACTACTTATTAAGCAAGGTTTTAACGGAAAAATATTTGCCACCGAACCTACAGTGGAAATAACAAAACTAATTTTGCTTGATAGTGCGAAAATTCAAGAAGAAGATGCAGAAAGAGCTAATCGTAACAATTACAGCAAACACAAACCCGCAAAACCGCTATATGATACCAAAGAGGCTGAAGCTGTTTTCCCGTTTTTTGAAAGCAAACCATTAAAAAGCACAATCGAGATAACTAATGATATTTCGTTCCAATTTAAATATAATGGTCACATACTAGGCGCATGCTTCATCGAATTAAATATAAAAGGTAAAACTATCGTTTTTTCCGGCGACATCGGTAGGATCAATGACCCATTAATGTATGAAACTGAATATCCGGAAACGGCCGACGTCATCGTTATGGAATCAACCTATGGAAACAGATTACATTCAGAGGACCCAAAGCAATTATTAGCTGATGAGATAAATAAAGCCGAATCAAAGCAAGGTACAATTATCATCCCAAGTTTTGCTGTTGAAAGAACTCAGTTAATAATGTTCCTGCTCTGGCAACTTGCAAACGAAAAAAAAATACCGAAAATGCCTATATATATGGATAGTCCAATGGGGACACATGTATTAGAAGTGTTTCATAAAAATCTTAAATGGCATAAACTATCATTGGTTGAGTCGATAGAGATATGCAGTCAAATCAAAATAATCAAAAACGAAGTTGAAACTGAAAAAATAATAAGAGATAAGACTCCAAAAATAATTATAGCTAGTAGTGGCATGGCTACCGGGGGAAGGGTTTTATCCTATTTTGAAAAATATATCGGAGATCCAAAAGCCACCATTCTTCTGGCAGGTTACCAGGGAGAGGGAACACGAGGGCGCGCGCTATTAGATGGCGCAAAGGAAATAAAAATGCGCGGCAAATTATGGAAAGTAAATGCCACTATCTCTTTAATAGAAGGATTATCAGCACATGCCGATCAATCTGAATTGATCCACTGGCTTTCGAAGCTAAAAAATAAGCCTGAAAAAATATTCATAACACATGGAGAAAAGATAGCTGCTAAAACACTAATTGAGAAGATCAAGGAGAATTACGGATGGTTGGCGGTTGCACCACAGTTAAATCAAACGTCAGTCCTTTTCTAAATAAACTTTTTAGTGATCAACATCACTTATATTTATGACACTGATCATTTTCCTTTATACTATTAAGCAAGACTTTTGTGATGTTAAACAAAATTATTTTATTTGCTTTTTATAGTAATTTAAAAACATTTAAATTTTAATCATCTTAGTGAGCTTAATTCTACTTACTTCTTGCGATTTTAATAGCTCATTAATATTAAATCAAAATAGTTCACCGAAATAACAAATTTGTTTATAATGGAAAAGATAGAATTAGAGAAATCAGTTGTGAGTATTGATGATAATGTTATCCATATTCATTTAAAATCCGGTCAAGAAATTGAATTGTCCGATGCCGTATTTATTGTTGAAGCAATGGGAAAACTGGGCAAAGGAAGAAAATTTCCAATTTTGATAGACGCGGGTGAATTTAGCAGCGTTGACAAGGAAGCTAGGATATTTTCGGCTGCAGCGGAAAGTAATTTGTATACGTTAGCAGATGCGATCGCTTACTGTAACCTCGCACAAAAACTGCTTGCAAATTTCTACATAAAATACAATAAACCTGCGGTGCCAACACGTGTTTTTCCAACTAAAGAAGAAGCTCTTGACTGGCTTAAAACATTTTTACCATCAAAGGCTTAAAATCGTCAAAAAAACGTTCGAAACTTCCTATTTAATTACGACTAATTAAATTAGACATTATTAGCACGGGGAATTCACGCACATAGCGACATATTCTTACCAACTATCTGATAATGCACAATTTTAGGTATAGGCTTTTTCAGCATTTTTTAATTTTCTATTTATTTTATCAATGCTGTCTTCAGCGGCCTGTGAATACTCGTCAAACCTTTTTGTTGTATCCCTGATCTTGCTTTTAAGATCTTCCGCTAATTCTTCAGCCCCATCAAATATTTTCTTGCGGGTTTTGCTTCCTTTATCAGGAGCCGTTGATACGCCAATTGCAGCTCCCACAGCCACGCCGATTAATAATAATCCAAACGGGTTTTTCATGATTTTAAAATTTAGTTAAACAATCTGTTTATTATTATTTATAGGTGAATATTGTGCCCTCAAAATAATTTCGCCATTTGTAAGCTATTATCTTTGCCACAGATAAATCTTATGCTAATTAAGCGTCATGTTTATTTAAACTATTTTATTTTTCGCCTGTTAGTTATAAGATTATGTTTACCGATGCAATTGTTCCTTTACTTTCCTTAATAGCTTTAGAGGTTATTCTTGGAATTGATAATATTATATTTATTTCTATCCTAGCCGACAAGCTTCCCGAAGAGAACAGAAATAAATTAAGGATCTGGGGGCTGGGCCTTGCTATGGTGATCAGACTTGCCTTGTTAGCCGGAGTTTCATGGATACTTAAACTTGACCAGGTTTTGTTTACTGCCTTTGATATTGGTTTTTCCGGAAAAAGCCTCATTCTTATTGCTGGCGGTTTATTTTTACTTTATAAAAGCACAAAAGAGATACTTCATAAAACAGAAAATATTACAGACGACGCCGCAACTATGAGATCCAAAAGCGGAAGTTTTAAAAAACTATTATCAGAAATAATTATACTCGATCTTGTTTTTTCTATAGATTCTATAATTACGGCTGTAGGGATGGTGCAGGAATTGTGGATCATGTACATTGCTGTTATTGTGGCTGTTACAATTATGTTATTTGCTTCAAAACCAATCAGTGCTTTTATTCAAAAACACCCTTCGTTTAAAATTCTGGCAATATGTTTTTTAATGATGATAGGAATAACACTTATTGCCGAAGGTTTGCATTTCACAATACCAAAAGGATATATTTATTTTTCGATGGCATTTGCATTTTTAGTGGACATAATTCAGTTGAAAAAAATAAAACCACGTAGTTAATTATCAAAATTTGTTAAATAACACTGAATTCCCATTTTTAACAATCTAAAATTTATCGCGCCCTTTTTATTTTGTATCTTTATTAGACCAAATAAAAAATTTCTGTTATGAAAAATCTTTTACTTATAATATGTTCTATTTTAAGTATTAGTGCATTTGCACAAGACACACTTTATACCACAAAAGGAAAGATAATTGCCGGCCAGGTAAAAGAAATTACCCAACACGAAATTAAATACAAAAGGGCTGCAAATCCGGATGGCCCGTTATATGTTGTAGATAAAACAGATATTGTTCTTATTCATTATAAAAACGGCACCAAAGAAGTATTTGAAAATTCTGGAGCAGTTACTTCAAATGTTTCTTCTGATAATAACTCCGATCCGGTTTATGTAAATACAAGGCCGCGGGTGAATATTGTAGTTGGCGCTGCGCCGCTTTATGCTTTTGCAGGCGGTTGGGGCTGGGGAGGCTGGGGCTGGAACAGACCTTATTATGGTGGATACTACAGGAGCTGCGGACACCACCACTGGCATCATAATCATCACAATCATTTTGGACATTACGGACATCGTGGTGGTGGCCGCAGATAATTAATATATGAAAAAAATCTATTTATTAAGCTTACTGTCATTAATTGCAATTACCGGTTTTTCGCAAGACACGCTTTTTACGAAAAGCGGAAAAATTATTCCTGCTAAAGTTCTTGAAGTAAGGGCAAACGAGGTTCAGTATAAGAGTTTAACAGATAATGCTGAGAATCAATATTCTGTTATCGATATTTCGAACCTAACTTCCATTCATTATGCCAACGGATCTTCAGACATCTTTTTGGCTGACAATTCTAGTAATGATACTAAAGTTAATAATGGCAGCTCGCAGCCGGAAACCATTCCAACACCTGATCCTTCAAGTTACAATAAAAGAATCGCCAGAAATCAGGCAATAGCAGATGCAGCTTATATTGGCCTCCGCGTTTTAGGTTTTGCCTGCAGAGTAGCTTTAGAAATAGCGTTTCTTGGTGCTGGCGGCGGCTCTCACGACCATAACAGTTCCGGCACCTATGGTAAAAGAGGCAATTAATCTCAATTTCAAATAATCACTAAAAAGCCACACTTAATAAATTAAAGCCGGCAGCCTATAAAAGCTACCGGTTTTTGGTTTTTAATCACCTCACCTTTGAGGTATAAATTAAAAACCAATGAAAACCAAACTCCTTTTATTTGCAACAATTACTACGGTAATATGTATTGTTTTGTTCACCGCTTGTTTCCAAACAAGGCCAAAGATCAATACCATTAACCCGGCCTTTGGAAAATACATTTCGGGTTACACTTCAGGGATGGTATCTCGAAAATCTACTATCCGAATTGAACTTTCGCATGGCATAAATGAGGATAAAACAATTACTGCCAGTGCGGTTAACAAAATGAGTATTTCAACCACTGCAATTGTACAGGATTCCTTGGCGCTTTTAAGATCATTGCAACTACCTGATTCAAATTTATTAAAGGACGCTTTTACCTTTGAACCAAAAATAAAAGGAAGAGCCATTTGGATCAGCGATAAAGTGATAGAGTTCATTCCATCTGAAGTTTTACCGGCTAACCAATTTTATAATGTAGATTTCAAATTAAAAGAGGTTGCTAAAGTAGAAGATGGCTTAGAAAATTTTAATTTTCAGTTATCTACCTTCCCTCAAAACATATTTGTAACTATTGATGGATTGCGTAGCTATGATGATTATAATATAGAATGGCAAAAACTAACAGGAAAAATTACAACTTCAGATTATGAAGATACTGCTTCCATAAGAAAAGTTTTAAGCGTAACACAAAACGGAAAAGTTATGCCCGTAAAGATCAACTACAGTTATAATAATAACGAATTTTATTTTTATGTAGATAGCATAGAAAGAAAAGTAAAAGCTGGTAGTCTTATAGTAAATTGGAAAGGCGAAGAAATAAAAGCCATTAGTAACGGCAGTCAGGAAATAAAGATTCCCGCTCTTGGTGATTTTTCGATCTCAGATGCCCGTGTGGTTGATAACGAAGACCAATCCGTTGAATTAAGTTTTAGTGACCCTATTGATTATAATCAAAATTTAAAAGGTATCATTAGCATACAAGGAATTGACAACCTTACGTATGCAATTGAAAATAATGTTGTTCGCATCTTTTTGCCAAACCGTACTATTGGAGAAAAATTAATTACTGTAACAACTGGTATTAAAAATTTTAAAGGTTATAAAATGAATACTGCTTTTACAAAAAGTTTAACGTTTGAAGAACCTAAACCCCTTGTACGTATTAAAGGTAATGGCAGCATTTTACCTAATTCAAACGGACTTATTTTTCCTTTTGAAGCCATTAGTTTAAAAGCGGTTGATGTTCGTGTGATCAAGATCTTCGAAAACAATGTTCATCAGTTCTTACAATCAAATAATTTAGATGGTCAGGATGGCTTAACCCGTGTAGGAAAAATAGTTGCTGAAAAAACAATTAAGCTTGATTACAATAAAAAAACAAATTTAAAACAGTGGAACAAACATGTGATTGATCTTGGAAAATTAATTACACCTGATCCAGGAGCAATATACAGGGTAAGTATAAAATATTCTAAAAAATATGCTGTTTGCGATTGTGAAGGTGTTGAAGATGAAAGCGAAGGAGAAAACGAGAACGGTGAACAATCAACTGATGTTACAACAACAGAAGAAAAAGATACCTGGAACGATAACGATGCTTACCGTTATAGCTTTGATGGTGGTTATGATAACTGGAGTTATTATAACGAAGATTATTCGCCCTGCAACAGCAATTATTATTACGGGAAAGCTGTAAGCAGAAATATCTTGGCTTCTGACATTGGTTTGATCTACAAACTGGATGACAATAAAATGTCACACGCCTTTGTAAGTAATATGATTACTGCAAAACCAATTGTCAACGCCACTATAGAATATTACGATTACACCAGACAATTAATTTCACAAGGTGTTAGCGATGCAAATGGTATGTTAGACCTTCCTCTTAAACGTAAACCATTTTTAATGCTAGCCAAATCGGGTAAGCAACGTGGCTACTTAAAATTGTTGGATGGTTATGCAAATTCACTTAGCAAATTTGATGTGGAGGGTGAGATCGTTCAAAAAGGCATTAAAGGTTTTATCTATGGTGAGCGCGGCGTTTGGCGCCCCGGCGATTCGCTCTATATTAACTTTATTATGGAAGACAAAGAAAAACGTTTGCCCGCAAATCACCCGGTAAAATTTGAATTGCAAGACCCAAACGGAACAATCGTTTATCAAACTACTAAAACAAAAAATTTAAATGGATTATACGATTTTCGCACAGCGACAGGCCCTGAAGCATTAACAGGAAATTACACCGCTATTGCTAAAGTCGGTAATCGTATATTTTCAGAGAATTTTAAGATAGAAACAGTAAAACCAAACCGTTTAAAGATCTATTTTGATAAAGAAAGCGATAGCATCGCTAAATTATCTGTAAAATGGTTACATGGCGCGGTTGCTAAAAATTTACACGCACTGGTAAACGTAAGTGTTAACCAAACAAAAACAACTTTCGAAAAATATAAGTCGTATGAATTTGATTCGCCTATTAGGAATTACTATTCGGAAGCAGAAGCTGTATTTGACGGTAATTTAAATGAAAAAGGTGAAGCAGATCTTGATACCTACATTAACGTTGGACAAACTGCTCCCGGTATGTTGCGTGCTACTTACATCTCTAAAGTGTTTGAAGAAGGAGGTGATTTTAGTATCGATCGTTACTCTGTTCCCTACTCGCCTTACAAAACATATGTCGGTTTGCGTACCCCCGAGACCAAAAGTTTTGATAACACCTTACAAACCGGTAACACTTACAATTTTGAAGTTGCAACCGTAACTAATAAAGGCCTTCCTATTAGCACAAATAATTTACAGGTTAAAATATACAAAGTGCAATGGCGTTGGTGGTACGAAAAAGGGGAAGATGAATTAGCACAATATATTTCGCGTGCAGGAACAATTGTTTTGAAAGACACGCTTATCAAAACAACTGAGGGTAAAGGATCATTTAAATTTCATGTGCAATATCCTGAATATGGCCGATACTTAATTACAGTAACAGATCTTAAAGGTGGACATCAAACCGGAAAAGTTGTTACTATTGACTGGCCATATTGGAGCCGCGCCAATCGCAGCAATAACGAAAATGCCAACATGCTTAATTTTGCCTGCGATAAAGATAAATATGTTTCGGGTGAGAATGTAAAATTATCTTTTCCTTCACCTGCAGAAGGTATTGCATTGGTGAGTATTGAAACAGGGAGTAAGGTTGTGAAAAAATTCTGGATCGCCACTAAAAAAGGAGAAACCGTTCATGAATTTGCTGCAACAGCAGATATGTCGCCAAACGCTTATGTACATGTAACATTGATACAACCACACGCTAATACAAAGAATGATTTACCAATTCGTATGTATGGTGTTGTACCGATCTTAGTGGATGAACCTTTAACCCATTTAGAACCGGAAATAAAAATGCTAGACGTAATAAAACCTGAGTCGTTCACTAACATAAAAGTAAAAGAGAAAAAAGGTAGAAAAATGACCTACACCTTAGCAATGGTTGATGAAGGACTATTAGATCTTACTCGTTTTAAAACACCTCAACCCTGGAATACATTTTATGCCCGCGAAGCTTTAGGTGTAAAAACATGGGATATGTATGATGCAGTTATTGGTGCTTACGCAGGCAAGTTAGATAAATTACTAAGTGTGGGCGGTGATGGTGATGCAAATGCTGGTAAAGGTGTTAAAGCCAACCGCTTTAAACCGATGGTAAAATTTATGGGGCCATTTACATTAGAAGCAGGGCAAGAAAAAAATCATACTGTTGAAATTCCAAATTATGTTGGATCGGTAAGAGTGATGGTAGTAGCGGAAGATGAAGGTTCTTATGGCAATGCAGAAAAAGCAGTTGCTGTAAGAAAACCATTAATGATCTTAGCAACACTACCACGTGTTTTAGGTCCGGGTGAAAATGTGTATTTACCTGTAGACATTTTTGCGATGGAAAAACATGTTAAAGACGTAAAAATAGATGTTGAAGTAAATGATTTTCTGGAATTAGACGGAACTAAACAACAGACAGTGCATTTTACACAGGTTGGTGATGAAGTAATTAATTTTAAATTGAATGTAGCGCAAAAAATTGGCATCGCAAAAGTAAAAATTACTGCTACCAGCGGAAAAGAAAAAGCAGTACAGGAAATTGAGTTGGATGTGCGTACACCAAATCCAAAAGTAACAGAAGGAACTGAAATGGTTTTAGAACCCGGCAAAGAATGGGATACAGAAATTAATTTTAAAGGTATTGCGGGCACAAATAAGGCAACGATTGAGTTTTCGAGTATTCCGTCTATGGGATTAGAAAAACGTTTAGATTATTTAATTCAATATCCTCATGGTTGTATCGAGCAAACAACCTCTTCGGTATTTCCACAACTATTTGTAATGAATTTAATGGATATGAAAGATTCACAAAAAAATAAAGTGAGCAACAATATTAAGGCGGGATTAAAACGTTTGCAATTATTTCAAACAGCAAATGGCGGCTTCTCCTATTGGCCTGGCGAAGGTTATGACAGCGAATGGGGAAGTAATTATGCAGGCCACTTTTTAATTGAAGCGGAGAAACAAGGTTATAGTTTACCGGCAAACTTAAAAAGCAAATGGGTAAAATACCAACAACAACAAGCGCGTAACTGGGCAAGCAATAATGGCATGTACACGCATCCTCATGGAAACGAGACCAATGAAGTGATACAGGCCTACCGTTTATTTGTGCTGGCATTGAGCAACAACGCAGAAATGGGAGCGATGAACCGTTTACGTGAAGAAAAAAACCTTTCTTCTACCGCAAAATGGAGATTAGCTGCGGCTTACAAATTAGTTGGTCAAACGGAGGTAGCAGCAAAATTGATTGAAGGCTTGCCCACTACAGTTGCAGCTTACAAAGAATTATCATATAGTTATGGATCACATACGCGTGATGAAGCAATGATCTTAGAAACATTAAGCTTGTTAAACGAAAAAACAAAAGCCGGGCCGTTGGCAAAACAAATTGCTAAAAATTTAAGTTCGCAAACATGGATGAGTACACAGGAAACGGCATACAGTTTATTAGCCATGTGCGAATACACGGGTGTGAAAGAAAATAATGGTGAAATGAATTTCTCGTATACTTTAAATGGTGAAGAAAAAAATAACAGTTCTAAAAAATCGCTCTATCAGGTAAAATATACAGACTCTGATCTCGCACAAAAGGCAATAGTATCGATGAAAAATACCGGTAAAAGTACATTGTTCGCAAAAGTAATTATAGAAGGCGTTCCTCTGATCGGCGACAAAACAGCTTCTGCTAAAGACCTAAAAATGGAAGTGAAATATAAAGACATGAAAGGAAAAGAAATTCAACCCGATAAATTAGTACAAGGAACAGAATTTGTTGCCGAAGTAAGTATTTCAAATCCGGGCACAAAAGGCTTTTTAAAAGAAATGGCGTTGAATCAAATTTTTCCGAGCGGATGGGAGATCCATAATTCACGTATGGATGAAACTGCAACAACAAACGCAGCACGTTACCAGGATATAAGAGATGACAGAGTTTATAGTTATTATGAGTTGGCAGAGAATACACACAAAACTTTTGTGATACATTTAAATGCTACTTACCTGGGTAAATTCTATTTACCCACCGTTTATAGCGAAGCTATGTACGATAATATGATAAACGCTAAGGTGCCCGGCCGCTGGGTAGAAGTGGTGAAAGATGCAGTTGTAGTAGCTCAGAAGTAAGATGCATCTCATTAAATGCAGGCGGGTTATAGGTTTCCTGCCTGCATTTATTATTTTTTTAAATATAATTATGAAAAGAAAATACAAATTTTTAATTCTTCTAATGTTGATTTCCGCAGCAGGATATATTTCATACCGCTTAATTATTACTTCCAATCCCAATCCAGATTTCTATGTTGGACAAAAAATAGATAGCCTTAATGGTGTTTACATTTATTATAATGGTGGGGTTGGTCATACCGGCAAAAGAAATTTGACAGAGGATGGATATAATATTGGTTTATCGTATCAATGTGTTGAATTTGTAAAACGTTATTACTACCAGTATTACAACCACAAAATGCCCAATGCTTACGGAAACGCCAAGGATTTTTTTGATAATAGTATTAAAGATGGTGATAAGAATATCAAAAGAAACCTTCTTCAATTCACCAATCCAAGCATATCAAAACCTTGTACAGGGGATTTAGTTATTTTTGATGGTCACTCAGGAAATAAATATGGCCATGTAGCAATTATTTCAAATGTAAAAGAAAATGAAATAGAGATCATTCAACAAAATCCAGGACCATTTGCATCATCAAGAGTAAAGTATACATTGAATAAAGTTGACAAAAATTATTTTATTAAACACGACCGAATATTGGGCTGGTTAAGGATGAAATAATTAGATCTATAAACTATAATTCCTCCAGCATTTTCATCACATCAGGACGCTTGCGCGTAGAAACCGGAACAGTGCAGCCGTCATTCATCATTAAATAACCACCGTCTGATTTTACAAATTCTTTAATGTATTTAGTATTTACCAGGTGAGATTGATGCACGCGGTAAAATCCCTGGTCGCACAAAAGGTCTTCAAAATCTTTTAGAGTTTTGGTTACCAATAATTTTTTTGTATTGCTAAAATAAAACTCGGTGTAATTTACGCTGCTTTCACAACGAATAATATCATTAATGTTTACAATATGGATCTTATCCTGCGTATGCAAAGCCAAACGTTCGTGTGGCTTGGTATGGTTTTTTAATGAGTCGTTCAATAACTGGTATTTGTCGTTCTCATTCAATTTTTGCTCGCGGTATTTTTTTAACGCAGCTATCAGCTCATCCGGATCAACCGGCTTTAAAAGATAATCGATAGCCGCATAACGAAATGCTTTGATCGCATGCGCATCTGAAGCAGTAATAAAAATAATCTTAAAGTTTATTTCTTTTAAAATATCTAAAAGATCAAAGCCGCTGCCATCCTGCATTTGAATATCAAGAAACAAAATATCCGGTTTTGTCGTCTTAAGCAATTTTGCACCTTCCACTACTCCATTTGCTTCACCAATTATTTCTATATCCTTTGCATATACCTGTAGATCTTTTTTCAGCGTTACGCGGGCCTGCTCAATATCGTCTATTATTATGGCTTTTATCATTATTTAAAAATACAAAATTTATATTATGTTAGTGGGATCCTTACAATTACTTTCGTTCCCGCAGCATTGTTTTCATCATCATAAAGATCAATGATCTCAAGCGACTTAATTTCAGCATCCTCTTTCAAAAGATCCAGCCTTTCCTGCGTAACAATTAAGGCTGTAGACTTATGATAGGTTTCTTTACTGCTTTTATTTAATTCTTCCGCCTTGGCTCTTCCAATACCGTTATCGGTTACTGAACATTCTAAAATATTATTCACTTCACTAAAGTTTACTTCTATAAAACCTTTTTTGCCGTCAATATATTTTAAGCCATGTTTAATAGCATTCTCAATAAAAGGTTGTAATAACATGGGTGGAATTTTGACGTAATCTTTTTCAATATTTTCATCAACATTAATTTTGTAATCGAATCTGTCTCCATTACAAAATTTTTCAATGAGTAAATAATTTTCTAACGTGTTTACTTCTTCCTCCAGTGTAATGCTTGTATTTCTGGAATTATCAAGAATCTGGCGCATCAGGCGTGAGAACTTGGCCAGGTAATAACGCGCAGCCTCTTCATTACCTGTACCAATTTGAGATTGAATAGAATTTAAAGCGTTAAAAATAAAATGCGGATTCATTTGTAAACGCAAAGCTTTTTGCTCTAACTCTACAACTTCTTTTTCGAGCTGCAATTTTTTTTGTGATTCATCAGCTTTCGCTTGAATAGCATTAACACGCCATCTGAAAACAGCTAGTACAATTCCAGAGGCGGCTAAAAGAATAATAGTAATAAACCACCAGCGTTTCCAAAATGGTGGAGAAATATGAAATTTAAAAGTTACCGGTTGTTTGTTCCAAACACCATCTTCATTGCACGCTTTAACCATAAAGGTATAATCGCCTGCTCCAAGATTTGAATAATTAATATTCTTTTGAGCTGTAACCGGCGACCATTCTTTATCAGAACCTTCCAGCTTCCATTGGTATTTCACTGCATCAGGGTTACTAAAATTGATTCCTGAAAAATCAAAACTTAAATTATTTTGATCATAGGGTAACTGAAGATCAGAAATTGTATTCCAATCGCCCATAAAATTTTTATATTCTGTTTTTGAAATGGTGGTATTAAATAATTTTACATCAGTAATTGTTGTAACAGGTTCGTTCTGGTTCTTAACCAAATTTGCAGGATCATACTTTGTTAGTCCGTTAATGGTGCCAAACCAGATGGTTCCGTCAAAATCGTTAAATACTGAATTCTGACAAGTTTCAATACCTGTAAAACCTTCGCCTTTACCATAATGCTTTATTTCTCTTGGTTTTCTTTCATTATCCAAAAAAATATGATCGAGTCCTGTTTCGGTTCCAACAAATAAATTATTGTTCTTATCGCAACTTAATAAATAAATGTTTGAAGAAGTTAAACCATTGGTGTGATCATATCTTTTTAATTTAAGATCTCCCTGGTATAAAGGAAAACAAAGTAAGCCGTCACCACCAGTACCTGCCCATAGATAACCGTTCTCATCTTCTGCAAAACAACGGATAGAGCTTGCCGGCAAATTTTCTTTTCCTGTAAAGACAGGCTTTTTAATTTTATCATTTTCAATATACCCTATTCCGTTATTTTCGGTAGCATACCAAAGCCTGCCTTGCTTATCGTAATGTAATGCTGTCAATCGCGGATGAAGCAATCCTTCCTTAACTGTAAAGTTTACCAATAACGGAGAACCTTTTAGAATCAGCTTATATAGACCGGCACCAGCCGTGGCTATCCAAAGATCTCCGTTCTTATCTTTGACAATGGCACGAATATATTTTTTATTTAATTCGTCAATTGCCTTAAAAGTAAAACCATCATTTGTTACAAAAACGCCCTGCCCGTCTGTTCCAAAATAAATATTTCCATTGTTATCTTCATTAATAGCTTTTACCTTTACATCAGCGAAACCCTTTGCTGCATTATAACTGGTAAAACGCGAACTGTCAAATACAGTCACTCCTTTATCAGATGTACCAACCCATAACCGTTGTTTACCATCGCGAAAAATACTGTAAATAAAATTGCCTCCTAAGCCCGCAGATTTATCGTACACTGTAAATTGTTTCCCAAAATAATTGCAAACTCCGCCACCGGAAGTGCCAAACCAATAGTTCCCGCTTTTGTCCTGAATAATACTCCTTACATGATTATTACTTAAGCCTTCATTTTCTGTGATCCACGAAAAACTTTTTGAAACAGTATTGTATTGCGCCACACCATGATTTAATGTCGCTAACCAAACATTATCGCGCTTATCAAAATAACAATCCAAAATAGTTTGTTTGTACAATTCAAGATTAAGATCTATCCTAAAAAACTTATTTCCATCGTAAACATAAACACCATCACCATATGTTCCTATCCATAAATTTCCTTTTGCATCTTGTTTAATACAGGGAATAGAATTATTTGTAAAGCCGTTCGACTTATCAAATTTTATTTTTTCAAATACATTATTGTTTCCGGTTATTCTATAAAGGCCCTCTGCATTTCCATACCAAACATTATCATTTTTATCAACTAGGATAGAAGTGATAACAGTTCTTTTGTCTTTTAATAACTCAGATACATTGGTTATCCCTGTTTCGTCCAAAAAAAGAACGCCCACATTTGTAGCCAGCCACTTTCTTCCTTTACTGTCAAAATCAATCGCTTTTATGCTTACTTGCGCCGAATCGCCAACCAATTTATATCTTTTAAATTCCAGTCCGTTATACATACAAACACCATTCATGGTGCCTATCCACAAATTCTTTTTTGTATCTTCTTTAATACATGAAATATAATTATTAATCAATCCATCTTTTACTGTGTACGTTTTAAAATTAATACCATCAAAAGAAGTAATCCCCCCACCCTGTGTTCCCATCCATAAATAACCACGCGAATCCTGCAATAAAGCATAAACCTGCGATTGGGCAACACCATCTTTTACCGAATAATTATGAAAGTTATACTGCTGAGCTACGCTAGCTAAAGAAAGGCATAAAAATAAACAGAAATATGTGATGGTGTTTTTAATAAAAAGTAGATTTCAATTAATCAAAGATAAAAAACACTTTCCACTAAAAGGCCAGCGAATAATAAAAGCCAAAAAATTTGAGATCTATACCCGTTACTTTTGATCTGTAAATGCTAAGAAAAGCCATTAATACCTTTAAACAACATAAAATTGCCATAAAAACCTGGAGAAATAGGCTATTATTGGTTTTCGTGGTCATTTTTACAATTTGGTATATTAATTGCCTGCCGGATGAGCTATTTAATAACAGCACTTCTACCGTTCTGCTGGATAAAGACGGCAATTTGCTTGGCGCCAAAATAGCGGCTGACGGACAATGGCGTTTTAGTCCAGGCAACACCATTCCTGCAAAATTTGAGATCTGCCTCTTAGAATTTGAGGATAGGAATTTTTACAATCATTACGGGATTAGTGCAAGGGGTATTGGCAGGGCTATTTCGCAAAACCTAAAACATAAACGGGTGGTAAGTGGTGGTAGTACACTTACTATGCAGTTGGCGCGCATCATGAAAAAAAATCCGGCCCGTACCCCGCGCGAAAAAATACTAGAAATGCTGCTTGCTACCCGAATGGAAATAAGATTTGATAAAAAAGAGATCTTAAATTATTATACCGCCAATGCACCATTTGGAAACAATGTGGTTGGTTTGGAAGCTGCGTCCTGGCGATATTTTGGCAGGAATTCGACTTCGTTGAGTTGGGCAGAGAGCGCAACGTTAGCCGTTTTACCAAATGCACCGGGTTTGATTTATCCCGGCAAAAACCACAAACGTTTATTGGATAAACGCAACCGTTTATTAAAACGGTTATATGATATAAAAAAAATAGATGAAACAACATATCAATTAGCACTTTCAGAGCCATTGCCAGATAAGCCTTTGCCATTGCCGCAACTCGCACCCCATTTATTGGCAAAATTAATAAAAGACGGTTATAAGGGAAAAACCATACAAAGTACTCTTGATAATAACCTACAGCAAAAAACGGCGCAGCTTTTACAAATACACAGCGAACGTTTACAGGAAAATAAAATTTATAACGGTGCTGTTATTATTACTTCTGTAAAAACCGGAAAGGTTTTAGCTTATATAGGAAATACAAAATCGGCAAATAAAGAATATAGTAGTGATGTAGATTGCATTACTGCGCCAAGAAGTACCGGAAGTATCTTAAAACCTTTCTTATATGCAAAGTGTTTGGAGGATGGACTAATTACACCAAACATGTTGATCCCGGATATCCCAACACAATTTGGAAGTTTTTCGCCTAAAAATTTCACAAAACAATATGACGGGGCTGTGGCAGCCAATAAAGCGCTTGCAAGAAGTTTAAATATTCCTATGGTGCGTTTGCTGAATGAATATGGCCTTGAAAAATTTCACCGCGACCTTAAAAATTATGGAATCACTACTCTACACAAACCCGCAAAACATTACGGCCTCTCTTTAATACTTGGTGGCGCAGAAGCAAGATTAGATGAATTAAGCAAGGCTTATACTCAAATGGCCCAGGAATTAAAATTTGGCAAAAGCAAAACCATTTTATTGGTGTCAGAAAAAAGCAAAAAATTAGAAAAGAAAAATAAAGAAAAAAATAATTTAAAATTAAAAACCGATAAAGCATCTATCTATAGTACCTTCCAGGCCATGGTGGATGTTAACCGACCTGATGAAGATGGTAACTGGCGGGCATTTGCCTCTGCACAAAAAATTGCATGGAAAACAGGAACTAGTTTTGGGTTTAGGGATGCCTGGGCTATTGGCGTTACACCCGATTATGTTGTAGCAGTTTGGATAGGCAATGCAGATGGAGAAGGTCGTCCGGGATTAACCGGCATAAAAGCAGCAGCGCCTTTATTGTTTGATGTATTTGCGCAATTACCAAGATCTTCTTCATGGTTTGCAGAACCGCGAGACGGTATGAGTAAAATAAATATTTGTAGCGAAAGTGGTCATCGCGCTTCTGACTTATGTGAAAAAACCGAATTGGTTTGGATGCCAAAAAATTGTTTAAATACAACTGCCTGCCCTTATCACCAAATCATACATCTTACGAAAAATAATTTGTACAGGGTTGATAGCGAATGCGAGAACGTTTATAATATGAAACATGTTACCTGGTTCATACTTCCGCCTTTAGTAGAAAGGTATTATAAATTCAATCATCCAAATTACAGGGTGCTCCCTGATTTTAAACCCGAGTGTCTGGCAAAAATATCTGACAAGGCTATTGCCGTTTTATATCCAAAACCAAACAGCAAGATATATGTGCCCATTGAGATCGATGGAAAAACCGGTCGCACCGTTTTTGAAGCCGCGCACCGAAATATAAATACAAAAGTATTTTGGCATTTAGATGATGAGTTTATTGGAGAGACAAAAGAGATCCATCAGTTAGCCTTAAACCCATCCATTGGCAAACACAAATTGATGCTTATTGATGAGAATGGGATATCATTATCCATGAAATTTGAAACATTGGGGAAAGACAATTAAAATTTCACCCTTCATTTTAAGCAGTTCAGATCTCTTTCTTAACAATTTTTCGGAAAATTTCCTACTGGCATTAAACTTGAACGTATAATGTAAGTAATAAACTAATTATAACCAATTTTAAAATTGTCATTATGGAAACTACAGAGGTATATACAAAAGATAAACACTTTAAAAGAAGTGCTTCAACAATTTCGGCTATTTCAATTACTATTGGCGCTGTTGTGTCGGTGATGTTAATGTCGTATTTTTTAATACTAAGAACATTTGCTTTGGAGCAAATCTTCTATTTAAGATTACTAAATCTATTTTTCCTGTTAGGCGGTATAATTGTTGCCGAGTATTTTTGCAGCAGCAAAATAGCGCACAAGGTTGATTATTTAAGAGGGATCCGGGTTGGAATGCAGGTAACACTTGCCGCGACGGTTCCTTATGTTATATTTATAGCTTTCTATTTAAACACGAACCCTGATTTTGTAACTTTTATTCAAACAAATTCTAGTTTCGGGAAGTTTTTAAGCCCGGTGGTGCCCTGTGTTGCAGGAGTTGTTGCTATTGAAGGTATTGTTTCAGGCTTTGTATTAACCTATGTAATAATGCCATATTTTAAAAGAAAATAGTTAAACATTTTTTGAATATTATAGCATATTGGTGTATTTTAAAATGCACCCATAAAAAAACTTTTACCTACTGATTTTTCACGTGCCGCTTTATGAGAATTGGATTGTACGTCTAAGTTTAACAACCACTCCTCCTCGATAAAATCATTGGCATTAATTTTGCGTTGTTTGAATTAAAATAGATCGATATGATGTACCAAATATTAGACCTTCCTTCCAACATGATTGGCTTTAAAGCTGAATGGAAGGTGACCAGAAAAGACTTTGACGAGGTAGTGATTCCATGCGTTGAGAAACATGTGGAAAAAATGGGGCAAATAAACTACATGTTGGTATTAAAGACATCTGTAACGAACTTTACTTTTTTTGCCTGGATAAAAGATGCCTTAATGGGGTTAAGACACATTACCAAATGGAATCGCGCTGCTATAATAAGCGATTCAAAGATCATTAAATTATTTACAGTGATTTTCAGTTTTCTTATACCTGGTGAGTTTAAAGCTTTTCCACATAAAGAAATAAAGAGGGCCATTAATTGGGTATCAAAAGGCATATTGGTGTAAACAGCTCTAAGCCTTTTTCAGGATCAATAAAGATGGTACATGAGCCAACCGCCCTGGTTCATTCTCGATAAAATAATTCCACGCACTAAGACTTAATAACATAAGGTCTTTATTCTGCAGGAAATCTGCCGTCATGATCTCTTTAGGATAAAGAGCAATATGGTTTGGCGCGTGTTGTTCGATAGCTCTTATACTTTCTTTGATTGTTAGATTTTGTTTTATCTTATCCTGATAATCGATCATCATAATACGCGATTCATTATTATGAATCATCTTTTGCGCGTAATTCATTAAAAATTCATCTTCGCTGTTCAGCATTATAATTACAACATCATCCACCTTCTTTAAACCCTTGTCAGCAAATATTCCTAGTTCCATTTTTACGGATCTAACAATGGCATTGGTCCTGTTATCAAAACCATTATTACCAATTATTTTTTCGTTACCTGTTAAAGTATTAAATAATTTTTCAGGGTTAATAATTGTCGTAGTAATACCAATTAGTTTTCCTAAAAAACTTCCTTCATACATAGATTGTCCCATACCAACAATTAAGAGATCATAATCGCCCTGGTTGGCAGTATCAATTATTTCTTTTTCAAAATCTAGTGTAGGTTTAAATTGAGTTTGTATAACAAGGTTATATTTATTCGCTTCCCGTTTAATAGGTTTAAAACTATCCCGTTCAACTTCGCGAATATTATATTGATGCAATTCATTACTTGGCTCAAGATGCAAGGCAGATATTAAAGAATTGTTGGCAGTTTTTCCAACAAGAGAATTCACAATACGGATCATACTTTTACCGCGTTCCGAATCGCCAAAAGAAAATAGAATTTTATATTTATTATGCTTTTGCACTTCGCTAACCTGTTCCTCCGCCTTTCTATCTTTGAAAACATAATTAATAAGATCAAGCGCAGGACCAGTCATAAAAGTCGTAGCCAAAGCCATAATAACCATCATTGCAAAAATAGAAGGCGGTAATATACCCAGATCGAAACCGATATTTAGAACTATCAATTCCATTAAACCGCGGGTGTTCATTAAAGCGCCTATCATTAAACTTTCCTTCCAGGATTGTCCAACTACTTTTGCGGCAACAGCACTTCCAAAAAATTTACCTATTACAGCAACAGCAACTATCAATCCGCAGGTTTGCCAAAGGTTAATATCATTCAATAAACCTATTTGCGTTCTTAACCCGGTGAATACAAAAAATAAAGGAAGTAATAATACCAATGAAACATCTTCAACCTTTTCGATGAACACATTTCTAAAATGTAAATTTTGTGGCATAATGGCGCCAGCCATAAAAGCGCCAAACAAAGCGTGTATCCCTATCACTTCAGTTAAATAAGAAGAAATAAGTAAAGTAGTAAAAAAAATAGCCACGACTGGTTTACTAAGTGTATCCTGATGCGAATAAATATCTCCTAAACGTTTTAAAAAGGGTTGAACAACTTTCAGCATTAAAAAAACATAAGCAATTGCCATTGCTATTATATAGATAGAACTCACAACCGAACCGGCTTTTACGATGGCAATAACTGCCGCTAAAATACACCATGCGGTAATATCATCTGCCGCGGCGCAAGTAATAACAATTGTACCAATGCGCGTTTTGGTAAGTTGCCTTTCCTGTACAATTCTCGCCAAAACGGGAAAGGCTGTGATACTCATTGAAATACCAATGAATAAAGAGAAGGATAAAAAATTAATATTTTCAGGCGCATAAGTTTGATAAATAATATAGGCCAGCCCCATCCCTAATGCAAAAGGAAAAATAATACTTGCGTGGCTGATGATAACCGCTTCGTGCGCTTTTTTCTTTAAGGTCTTTAGATCAAGCTCCATTCCTACAATGAACATAAAGAGGATCAATCCTATTTGACTAATGAACTGAAGATTTGGCAACGAAGATTTTGGAAACAAGAATAGAGAGAATTCAGGAAAGAACATGCCAATGAATGACGGTCCTAAAAAAATGCCCGCAATTATTTCGCCGATCACTGTTGGCTGGCCTATCTTTTTAAAAATAAAACCAAATATGCGGGCAACAACTATAATGGTAATTATTTGTAATAAAAGAATTGCCAAAGGATGAGTAACGTTGTGATGCAATGTATCGGTAATCTGGCCAATACTGCTTGAATTTGGCACCGTTTGAACCTTTGTAATTTTGCCTGCTTCAAGAGGTGTACCTTTTAAAACAATAAGATATATAAGGCAAAAAAAGCCTCCAATGGTAAAAACATAAAATAATATGTTTTTTATATTACCCATACTAGCTTTTTCTGAATTGTTTACATTACAAAAGTACAATCATTACAAATAGTAAAGTAAAGAAGGTAATTCTTATGTAATAAAAGGCAAAAAAAATGTAACGAAATCCTCAGGTTTTAAAACGCCTTGATCTTTTCTTTGAACTCCTCACGATAAACTTCGCTTAACAATAAATTTTCCCGCGAATTAGGCTTTAAACTGATGGTAGTGCTTATTTCATCGGAGGTAAAATGCTGAACAGTTTTAAGTGCAATAATGTCTTTTTTGTTTATTCGGCAAAATTTTGCTGACGGGAGAACTGAAAGGATCTGTTCGAAACCGGTATTTTTGATAGTTGTTTTGGCGCCGCTGCTTAGATACACAACTTTATCGCGACTATCGGTTTCGGAAGAAGTGATATACAGAATATCATTAAAATTCAATACTGCCTTGCCCTTATCCGTGTTCCATAAGGCCTGTTTCTTTTCTATTTCGCCTTGCGAATTCAAACTATTCAAAGCTTTTGCTATTGCCTTTTCAAAGCGTTCCTTTTGAATAGGCTTGCGGATATAATCAACCGCGTTCATGTCAAAAGCTTCTGCCGCAAATTCTTTATGAGCCGTTGTAAAAATAATGAGTTTATCTTTTAAATGGGTTGCAACCTCTAAACCACTAATACCGGGCATTTGAATATCTAAAATACAGGTATTAAATTCTAAACGATCTATTGTTTCAAGAAATTTTTTTGGGTCATCAAATGCTTTCACAACCTCAACATTTGAGATCTGTTCGCACATAACTTTTATATAGCTTAGTGCTGGCAATTCATCATCCAGCAGCAAGCATTTTAGCTTTGTATTCAAACAAATTTAATTTTAGGTGTGAAATAAAAACATCATTCTCTGTAAACTGCTCTAATTTATAACAATCCTTATAAATAATATCCAAACGTTTTTGCATACTTTCTTTTCCAAGGCCACTATTTGGCTTTTTAAGATTTGGTTTTGAACTGATCTTATTGGCAACAGTTAATGCGAAAAAATCGTCTTTCAATTCAAAAGTAATTGAAATGAACGAATCAGCACTTTGCAGATCAGCATGTTTAAAGGCGTTCTCAATCAAGTCGACAGATATCATTGGTGCCAATAACTCCTGGCTGAATAAAGGATGTTCTTCATTAATTCTATTTTTGATCTTAATATCAAATAAAGGACTTAATTTTAATTTATTTATTTCAATCAGATTCAAAGCAAAATCCATTTCTTCTTTAACACTAACAAATTGTTTGTCGGTTTCATAAAGTATGTAATCCAAAACATTACTCAGTTTATCCAAAGAAAAATAAGTTTGGTAAGCATGCGATTGAATAGAATTTAAAATATTTTTGAATAAATGCGGATTGATCTTGTATTTGATCCCTTCGAGTTCAAAGGAGTTTACTTTATTTTCAAGTACTTTAAGATCTGAGCGTAGTTTTTCATGCGCTTTATTTAAGCGCATGGCTTTTATCCATAAATACACGATATAACCCATTAATAAAAAAATAATACTGCTAAAGAATAATATGGATTTGGATATGAACATTGTGATTACAAATTTACAAAGAAAATTAACATTTTTCTTGTAAGTAATTGCGATTTGCTTCGTCTAAACTATTATTACTGCCATTTTAGCTAAATTTGATATTATGAAAAAGAGTTTTACATTGTTTTGCTTTGTTTGTATTTGTACGATCGCATCCGCACAAAGGGTTGTTCTAATAGAACAGTTCACTAATTCGGGTTGTCCGCCATGCGCTGCATCAACCCCACCGGTATTTAATTATGTAAATAATAATCCTGCCGATGTGGTTGCCATTGGCTATCACACATCTTATCCTTACAGCGATAGTATGTATTTTGAGAACCCGGCCGAATCCAGTGCACGAGTTTCTTATTATGGTTCTTTTGGAGTGCCTCAATCCTTTGTTGATGGAAATTATTACAGTAACTCGTCTTCTAACTTCTTACCGGTTATTGCAAATACTATAAATACCCGCAAAGCCATCGCAAACAAATATAATATCAATAATGTTAATGTTACAATAAGCGGAAGCAATCTTAATACGAAGATCGCTTTTGAATCTTTAAACGCCTCAAATATAAACGACACGTTGATGGCTCACATTGTTGTTATAGAAAAGAACGTACTTAAAAGTTCTTACGCTGCTTCTCCCGGTGCAAATTCAGAAAACAATTATGAATATGTAATGCGTAAAATGCTGCCAAACCAAACTGGTTCGTTTTTAGTTAACCGCAGCTTAAATGGAAAAGACACGATCACATTTAATTGGGCGATGCAAAAAATTAAAAATAATACGCAAGTAAGGGTTGTTGCCTTTGTTCAAAATAAAAACACTAAAGAAGTGTATATGGCTAATATGTTCTCCACAAATCTCTCAACAGGAATAACCGAAAATAATAATGAAGTTGGTTCTCTTCAGGCCTATGCGGACCCAATGCTTAAAACACTTACGATCACATCGGCTAAATTAAAAAATACTGCAAACATTGATATAATAGATATATCGGGTAAAAAGGTTTTTTTCGAAAACATAGAACCAGGCGAGATCGTTCATTTAAGCACGTCTGCTTTTAATACGGGCATTTACTTTATAAGCTTAAACGATGGCATTAATTTATTGTCAAAAAAAATAATTATTGAGTAATTTACTTAATTTTACAGCCTATAATTCTTTATCATGTCATTAAGCATTTACGGCAAACTTCCCTCGGGCGATCGTCTTCAGCGTATTAAAGCATCTCCAAATTATAAGGATGGCGCTTTTCAAAATATTTCTAAAACAAATGCTATGGCAGAAGATGCCTCCTTTTGTAAGACTATGAAGGATTTTTTTAACAAACCTAAAACAGTTACCCCACCTTCTATTCTGCCATCGGTTAAAACAGATCTCAAAAAGTTAACTTCAGATAAGCCGACAATAATATGGTTTGGCCATTCGTCTTACCTTATTAAAATAAATAATAAAACAATTTTAGTTGATCCCGTTTTTAGTGGTAACGCGGCGCCGGTTTCCTTTATGATAAAGGCCTTTAAAGGTGCAGATGTTTACTCGGTTGACGACATGCCCGCCATTGATGTCCTGATCCTAACGCATGACCACTACGATCATTTAGATCATAAGACTGTTATTAAATTAAACACGAAGGTCAAGAAAATTGTTTGTTCACTTGGTCTTGGTTCACACTTAGAACATTGGGGCATTTCAAAAAACAAAATTACAGAATTAGATTGGTGGGAAACTTATTCTGATAGTGATCTTAGTTTAACGACAACACCCTCAAGACATTTTACCGGAAGAGGAATAAAAAGAGGTCAAACACTTTGGTCGTCTTTTATTTTAAAAACAGAATCACACAATTTATTTTTAGGTGGAGATTCGGGTTATGATAACCATTTTAACGAGATAGGCGAAAAATTTGGTCCTTTTGATATTGCGATCCTTGAATCTGGACAATACAACAAGTCATGGCCAAACATTCATATGATGCCCGAAGAAACGGTGCAAGCAAGCATTGATCTTAAGGCAAAAATATTATTACCAGTGCATTGGGGAAAATTCTCTTTAGCAATGCATGCCTGGAACGAACCAATTGATCGTGTGCTAAAAAAAGCGAATGAATTAAAGGTAAAAGTTGTAACACCGATGATTGGTGAACCGGTTATTCTTGGAAGTTCTTTGCCTGATAGGCTATGGTGGAATTCTATTTAGAAAATTTCTATCAAATAAAAAAGGCCTTTCACAAAATGAAAGACCTTTTAATTTGGTGTTGGAATTATTACTTCGCCAAAATTTTAAACTCTACTCTACGGTTTAATTTGCGCCCTTTTGCTGTTTCGTTACTTGCAACCGGTTGTGTTTCGCCGAAGCTTTTTAAAGTTACCTGCGCTTCGCTTACACCTAATTTAGTTTTTAAATATTTTGAAACAGCTTCTGCGCGTTTGTATGCTAACTGATCATTGTATGCTTTTGCGCCAACGTTATCGGTATGGCCTGAAATCTCAACTGTCATAGAAGGATACTCTTTAAACAATTTTACCAAACGATCTAATTCGTAATTCGATTCTTTTTTTAATTCAGCTTTATCAAAATCAAAAAAGATATTATTGATAGAGATCGATTGTCCCGCCTCAATTGGCGTGATATAAAGATCCTGCGTCATTTCTTTATATTCTGGTAATTTATTTAAGTCGATGTTTGAGTTCACCGAAATAAAACCTTTTTTCTCTGCAAGGTAACCATAACTTGTTCCTGAAGGTAACACAATTGCGTATTCGCCGGTTACAGGATTAGATACCGCAATACCGGATTCTTTTCCGTCAGTTAAATTTTCAAAGAAAATTCTAACATCCGAAACTGGCTCGTTTGTTTTACTATTTATTACTTTTCCTTTTACCAAAACAACAGGTGTAGGTTTTAATGTTTTCACAAGATTCAATGAATACAGATCATAATCGCCTGCTGTTTCACTTTCAGTGGTAAAATAAACTTTGTTACCCGAAGCAGAAACCGTGAAAAAAGATTCATCATTTGACGTATTTACTACAGGGCCTAAATTTTCAGGAATAGACCAGTTGGTCCAGGTTTCATCTAATCTTCTAGTCATGTAAACATCACTACCGCCATAACCCGTTAAACCATCTGACGTATAATATAAAGTACGGTCATCGGCAGCTAAGAATGGTGCGCTCTCTGTTCCACGACTGTTTACTTGATGTCCAAGATTAATAGGTTTTGTCCAGGTACTATCTTCTTTCATGGTACTCACATAAATATCAAGTTTACCATAGGTATTCTTTTTAATTTCTTTTGCCATGAATAAATATTTCTGACTATTAGAAAGATAATATGCAACAAACTCGCTGCTATTAAAATCATCATCTATTTGTATTGTCTGCGGAAAGCTCCAACCTGTTGCCGTACGATGACTCATAGAAACACCCTGACGCATCGATCCGTCAACACTATAAGCATTTCCTAAAAGGATGGTATTGCCATCCGGTGAAATAGAATTAATAAAATTTGGAAATTTATTATTTAAAGGAGTACCTATGTTTTTTGCTTCGCCCCACGTGTTTGCTTTAGCATCCCAATCTGCGTACCAAATATCTTCGTCATCTTCTTTTCCGCCAACATTTCCCGGATCACGGTAACGGCTAAAATAAAGCGTATTACCATCAGGCGAAACCAATGGACCCATTTCGGGATACTGACTATTTACGCTGCCCGTTAATTTAGTAGCAACCATTCCTGATTTTACAATGTCTGACTCACTTAGTTTTATTTCCATGGGTTTATCTGACTCTAATAACCCAATAGCGTCAATAGCAACGGGAATATCTTTGATAGATTGAAAAATAATTTTTACGGCCGCAATTTTAAAATCAATAGCCGAAGCATCTATATTTAATAATCGGCTTCCGCTTAATCCTTTTTTAAAGGTATAAGAAATAACTTCTTTTTCATGATCCAGTGAATCGTATGCAATGACCCTGCTAAGATAGCCGGGGGAATTTGATTCCGCCACTAAAATATATTTTGCTTTCATAGGCGTTAAAAAATTCACTTTAATGAATTCTGTTTTTTCACCCGTTCCTTTAGGTTCCCAGGCATTGGCATTTTTACCGCTGCGGGGCAATACGTTTGGTCTGCCTAAAGCTTGTTTAGCAGAATATTCTTTAGTGCCAACCTGCGATGAATGTTCAACTACTTTATAAGCCCATTGAACAGTTTGGGAATTAATAAAGAAGGGTAATACAAAAATGAAGAGGATAATAACTTTTTTCATAAACAATTTTTAATTGTATTATGGCAATTGTTATTCCTACACTAAGTATCTAAAGAACTGTGGAAATGCTCAGTTCCCCATAAAACCATTTGGGCAGCACTTCTACATAGTGTAGATTAAACGCCCCTCTTTTCGCTTTATGAGGAATTTTGTCCTTTCAGACTTAAAACTCCAAACGATAACTAAGTAAAGGTAACAACGGCGTTTGATACCAGTACTTCACGCTTCCCGTTTTCATATCAAAATATTGTCCGCCTACATTCTTACGGTTGGTTGTGTTTTGAATGTCTAACGCTAATGTACTTGTTACGTGCTTAAAATTACGTTTCATGCTTATGCGAATATCTAATCTGTAATAATCAGGGTTTTTATTTTCAAACGTTTTTTTGGTTTCATATTTTGTTTGTCCAGCCGCTACAGAAGCGGGTAGGTCAATTGGAGTGTAGCGATAGCCGCCAACATAAATTGATTTAATATTAAAACCAATAATGCGGCTTTTTCTTTTTTCAGATAAGGTCCACTCTTTACCCGCTGTAAATGTCACAGCATAATTTGTATTAAAACGTGTGTTGTACCAAACATCATTTGCAGCTTTATATTCTGAATTATATAAAGAACTTGATAAAATATAATATAGATTCTTGTGTAGGAAACGTTCATAGGTCAATTCCATTCCATAATTTCTGCCAAGACCTTTATTAACTAGGGGGTCGGTATTGTAGCCGTCTGTTGCATTTAACATAGAGTACGTACTTGTTTTATCAATACTCACAGGTACATTAAACAAATGCTGGTAATATATTTCTGTTTTTATGTGCGAGAAATCGTTAATGATCCGATCATATCCCAAAACTAAATGATGTGCTTTGCTTAACTGCAGGTTTTTATTAGGGGTAGAAAAAGTACTGAACTCATCCTGTTTTTTCGCGAAATAAACACCAATTGGTTGGAGCTGGCTGTGAAGGCCATAACCCATGGTAAGAATATTTTTTTGGGCAAGCTCATATTTTAAAGATGCTCGTGGCTCAACCGAATTAGAGTTATTTAAAAGCAATTGAAAATAATGTAATCCAACGTTACTAGTTAATTTTGGTGTTAGCTTATAATTCCACTGAAAAAATGCTTGCGCGGTTTGCGTGCTGCCCTTTACATTTATGCGCTCAATTAAAACAGTTGAATCGCCCATATCGCTTTGCGAAAGATTATAACCTAACTGATTTAAGATAAATCCGCTTCGAACATTACTCTTCGCATTTATTTTTTGCGTGTATACTGTGGAGAGCGTAACTTTTGATTGCACAAAATTTTGTTCGTATTCCTTTGTGAATGTTGTGTAATCTTTTCCTAATTTATTTTCAATATCGCCATTTTGTGTTCCTGAAAAAACCAAAGCTGTTTTTAAATAAGATTGATTGTTGAATAATTTTGTATTAGTTAAACCAATAGCGCCAGTGTTTGCATAAAATTTAGAATTGTAGCGTAGCCATTCGTCCTCCTCCCATTTTAAGGAATCTTTTTTTGCATAAGAAGTTTGATCGCTTATACCACCAAAACCAAACATACTAAAAGCGCCGATTTTTTTAGTTGGTAAATAAATATTGAACGAAAGATCCTGAAAGTTAGTGATCGCATCTCCTAAGGGAATACCTATTTTTCCTAAAACGGATAATGTAGAATAACGGTAGTTTATTAAATACGACCCATCATAACCTTTCTTAAACGGACCTTCAGCTGCCACGTCGGCACCTAAAACACCTAGTTGAAAGGTATATTCTCTTTTTTGATTATTACCCCTTCTTAATTTAAGGTCAAATACACCTGAAAGGGCATTCCCATATTCTGCAGCAAAAGCACCAGTGGAAAAATCAGAGCTATTTAAAAGCTGTGAACTTAAGATCGAGATTCCGCCGCCGGAGGTACCAACATTTGAAAAATGATTTGGATTTGGGATCTCAACACCTTCCATACGCCATAATAAACCGTTAGGTGAGTTTCCCCGAATAGAGATCATATTATTCCCGTCAGGTCCGGATACTACACCTGCAAAAGCTAATGCCATACGTGCGGGATCATTTGCTGCCGCAGCAAATTTTTGTGTTTCTTCAACAGAGAAAGCTCTGGTGCTAACAGTTGACATATCATTTAAGGGTTTGTTCTTTTGTACTTTTGCAGTTACCTCCACTTCATTCATTTGCTTAATATCTTCTTCCAGGTTAATATTAAGCACTAACTCCTTTCCTGAATTCACAGAAAGGTTTTGAAGCGCGGAAGGTTTGTATCCCAAATAAGTAACGGTTAAACTTTGTTTACCAACCGGTACCTTATCAAAAGAAAATTTACCATTCTCATCCGTGGTTGCAACCATTGCAGGATCGATATTCATAACCTGTACAACAGCTCCTGGTATGGGTGTCTGCGATATCTTATCTATCACAATCCCTCTTACAGTTTGAAAAAGTACTTGCGAATTTAATGCGTATGCAAAGCCACTTAGCACGAATGCTAAAATCAATTTTATTTTCATTATTTATTGTTTTATATTTTTTAAATATGGGTTACTTTACCCGACCCGCTGATGTTTACTGTAACAATTGGGTTACCCCTGTATTTTATATCACCGCTACCGGATATGGAAGCGTTTAAAGTTTCGCTCACATTTACGCTAATATTTCCCGAACCGCTGATCTGTGCATCCATAGCTGCTGAGCTAACATCTTCAGAACTTATGTTACCAGAGCCACTTATACTAAATCTTCCCGTTTGAATAGAGCCTGAAGCTATCTTTATGTTTCCGCTACCGCTAATATGTGCGGTAAGCGTTTTTACATTTAATGCCGAAGTATTAACGTTTCCTGAGCCATTTATTTTAATATCCATAGTACTCGCACTAAGGTTGTTTTGAATAGTGATATTTCCGCTACCACTTAAAAAAACGGATTGAATATTACCAATATGCACGATCATCTTTATTTTATTGTGATGCCAAACACGCTTTTTGTAATCTATAACTAAATTACCATTATCTACTTTTGTGTCTAATACTTTTAAGATATTACCTTGTCCCGTTATTTCAATACTAAAGGTTGAATCGCGAACCAGTTCCACATCTGCATCGCAACGCAAATCGATACCAATAAACTGTCCTGCATTTCTGGTCTCACTAATATTACTCCCTTTTCCGTGAATTCCCCAGATCCTTCCTTTGTTGCAAGCCTGTATACTCAAAAGGACAATTATTGCCAGGATCAAAATTTTAAATACTTTCATTTTGTTTGTTTTTACTGTTATATAATAGAGACATTTCAGTTTAACCTTACCCCTACTTCTTATTAAATTAATTATAGCTAAAAATGATATTTAAGTTGTGCGATAAACGGAATTTAATTTTCATGTCCCATCCAAGAACTTGTGCCCTTGTGCGTTGCTTGACATTTTTTGCTTTTAAGAATGGCTCAAACTTCAGCGAAGATGCGTTAGTAGATATCTGCAATAACTTGTACTTTTTATTTGAAGCAAGAAGTGCTTTATCGGACGAGTTTTTTAAACCTGCGAGAGGACCATTCTGCGCGGACATACTTATGTGCAACGCAAAAATAAAGCATGTGCTTAAGATTATGTATTTAAAAAATTTCATGTTAAATATGATCCTGATCTTTTGAAATTTCTTTAACTGCTATGTTGGATACAACATAAACTGTTATTGCTAAAAGAAAAAATATCGTAAGCTTCATAAATTATCTGTCTTTATAAATTAAAGACAAATATGAAAACGTTTACCCCTACTTAAAAAGTAAAATATTTAGAAAAAACGTATAGAGATTTTTCCACCCACCCAGCCTTTAAAGTTAAAGCCATCAGAAGAAGTATTATTATAAAATGGGTTGGGTACAATATTACTGTAATTAGCTTCATAGTCGGATGAATAAGTATCCGACACATACAAATTAAGTGTAGGACCAGCGGCTACTGAGAACTTCTTTTTGAATTTATATTCTACGCCCCAATATAATTTATACAATTCACTTTCGGCAAGTCTAAACTTCCCTTTACTTACATGATTGGCAGTTAAAGTTATATCGCTACGCAGTTTATTTTTAATTTTAAATGAAGTTCCTAGTCCATACCCAAAAGACCATAAAGGTTCATTGCTTCCACCATCAATGCCAATATTAAAAATATTATAAAATTTAGGAACGCCTGTTCTGAAACCGATGTTTGCTTTAAAAATTTCATCACCCGATATTTCCAATTGATGCACGCCTGTTCTTACAAAACTAAAAAAGCCAATTGGTAGCCCATTACAAGAATCGGAAACATTAACTACAGCAATTTGAAGGCCTTTTTTTACGTATTTAGCATGATTTATAAAGCCTGCTATTTGAGTACCTTCTAGTTCTTTTGCGTGATTTATGAATCCAGCAACCTGTATCCCTTTTACTTCGCGCGATGCGCAATTTACAAAACCTGCACCCTGTATACCTTCAACTTGTTTTGCATAATTCACATAACCCGCCAATTGAGCACCTTTTACTTTTCCAAAATTGGCATTTACAAAACCCGACGCACTTACACCATTCAATTCACCCAAATTTATATTTGTAAAACCTGCTGCCTGAAAACCATTCATGCTTTTTCCCGTTACGTTAAAAAAGCCTGCCAGTTGTGTGCCCTTAACTGTATCACCAACTAAATTAAAAAAGCCTGCCAGCTGCGCGCCATGAACATATTCTTTGTCCACATTAAAAAAACCGCCAATCTCCAGAGCATCCGCACCTCTTGCATAACCGCCAAAAATATTAAAGGAGTATTTATTTGCAACATTACCCGAAAGCTTATGATTGGTGCCAATGAACGGAATAAATGATACCTGCACATTTCTGTGCAAAGTATCTTTTACATTTAAAGTATTTATATATGCCGAAAATTTATTAGCGATCTTAGTTGTGTAATTCTCAAGCTCCTTCAGTTTTTGTTTCCATAATATTGAATCCTTTTTTGTTGAATCAACCGGACTAAGATTAATAAAGGTCATGCTGTTTGTTTGCAGATCGGTCAGGACAATGGAAGTATCTTTATAATTTTCTTTATTAATAATAATACTTTGATTTTTTATTGGGATCAACATAGAATAGTACCCATAATCATCAGTTGTTACCGATTGCAAAGTTGTTTTATCGTAGATAGTAACATTTGCTAATTTTTTATCGGTTGTTTTATCGTATACATAACCATTTAGCTCTGTTTTCTTTGGATTTTTTTCAATACTTCTTTCTTTTAGAATAATATAATTATTTTTTGCCTTATAAGAAATAGAACTTGGCAGTAATAATGCCAGGGCTTCGCGCACTGTTTTATGTTTGATACTTATAGATACCGGTGGAAGATCATTAATGATATTAGAAGAATATGAAAATACCAAACCGGTTTGATCTGCTATTTTATTTAACGCTGCGCTAACCCGTTCGTTATTAAGCAATAAAGACACTTCCCGTTCCAGAGGAGGATTAACTGAGAAACAAAAAGCCCAGTTAATCAAAAAACTAAAAAGAAAAATAAACCTTTGCATGAATTTTCTATCGCACTTTGGTTTTGCTTTTAAGAATAACAGAGCTATCCCGCTTCTCAATTTCAAGATCGAGCGTTTCAGCAATAATACTGATAACAACATCTACCGGTTCGTTAGTAAATTCAACCGATAATTCTTTATTACCCAACTGCTCGTCGTCAAGGTCGATATTTACATCGTATACATTATTGATCTGTTTTATAACTTCATTCAATGGTGTGCCATTAAAGTTGAAGGTCCTTGAACGGTAACTGGCTACATTTTCTGCAGGCTCTAACACACCTTTAATAAATTGTTTGGTAGTAATGTTATAAATAGCTTTTTGTCCCTTTTTCAAATTCAATCCTGAATCGGTTGAAGTATAAAATTGCACTTCGCCACTTTCAACTATTACTTCAATGGTATTGTTGCCTGGCAAGGCTTTTACGTTAAAAGCTGTGCCAATATCCTTTATCACTACATCATTAATAACAATTTCGAAGGGTTGTTTTTCGTTATGCACTACTTCAAAAAAAGCTTCGCCCTTTAATTTTACACGGCGGGTATTCTTATCCGCAACATAACTTATTTCTGAGTTTTTATTGATAAAAACTTTACTACCATCCGGCAAGGTATCCAAAACAGTTTTATTTAAAGCGGAGAATTGTATTGGTTGAACCTCATTCGGATCAATAATGAATTTTATTACAAAACCCAATGCTACCAACAATATTAAAGAAGCAGCAACGCGCATAAACGTCGCGCGTTTATATAAAGGAATAACTTTTGCTTCTCCCGAAATACGTTCATCTAATTTATTCCAGGCAGCAGCGGTATTTACATTGTATTCAATCTTTACATCATTGATAGCAGAAAATAATTTTTTACTCAATTCAAAATAGTCATTGTTCTCCGCAGATTCATTTTTCCATGTTTCTACCAAGGAAATTTCTTCGTTTGATGCATCTCCTGAAAGCACTTTTGCAATTAAATCGTCTCTATTTTCCATGTTCACCATATCAACAATTAATTAATAAGCAATAACCAAATTAATAAGTGCAAATGATCTTTTAATCTCTCCCTCATGATCTTTAGGGCCTTACCCATGTGATTTTCCACTGTTTTTACAGAGATATTAAGTTGTTCAGCTATCTCTGCATATTTTAAATTCTCAAAGCGGCTCAACTTGAAAACAATACCGCATTGCTCGGGTAAAGAAGCAATGGCGTCGTTTATTTGTTTTCCTAATTCTTTCGCTTGAAGTGTTTTAGAAGCATCATCAAAACTTGCATCTGCGGTTTTCTTATAATCCTCGGCATACACACTTTTTATCTTTACATGCCTTATCTTATTTAAACAATCGTTATGCACAGCACGGTATAAATAGGACTTAACAGAACTATTTATTTGTATTGCCTCTCTTTTATTCCAAAGGTTATAAAACATGTTTTGCACAACTTCTTCCGATTCGTCAATATCTTTAATTATTGAGCAGGCATAATTGCATAAAGGTTTATAATATGCTTTAAACACCTGTTCAAACGCATTTTTATTGCCTTCGCTTATTAATTGCCAATATTGTTGTTCGCTTTGCTCCAATTTTTCGGGAAAATTCCCTACAAAGATACATTTTAACCCAAACCACAAAAATGAAAGCTGATAATTAGCCAAAAGCTTTGTGTTTATGAGGCTTTTGCAAAAAACAATATGCCCTAACAATCATAAGACAATTGGAAAAGAAGATACCCCTATTCCCCTAAAAAATATTTTTTTGCTGGTTTTTAGACTTTAGCTTGTTTTACTAAAAGCCTTTTTGATATACAGATAATCAATATAGTACAACACTTTTATAGATATCATGTTGTTTTGTGCGGTACTAAAAGAACCTCTAAAATTATCATAATAATCATTATTGATCTGGCTCTCGCGCTTTAAGACAGAGTTCTTCCAAACAATATTTAACTCACTACCCGGAGCAAACTGCCAAAAATAAACCATATCGATATTAAAGGCGTTGAAGTTAACGTTGTGATCGTTTTGATACGCATAAGAATTTAGATAACCATTGTCACCTAATTGATAATACTCACTATATCTTGCTTTAGACCAATAATGCCTTAAACGAAATGATAAGGACATTTTATTAGTGAATTTGTAAACGCTCGTAAATGTATTACTAACGGTTTGCGTGTTACGACGTCCAAAAGTTATGGTATCGCTGTACGGATCATAATGCACAAAACCTATATCATCCGTTTTTAAATTATTAGCAGCTTCGTAAACAAAAGATAATTTGTTACTCGCTCTGTAGCGTGGCGTTACTGCCAGATTAAAATAATGTCTATCATTCTCATTAAATATGCGGTAGTTGGTGGAAATATCTAAAGCAAAAGGTTTACGGTAATCGCTCGAAATAAAACCACCTGTATTATAATTTATAGGGTAAGTATAAAACCTTCCAAAAATGCGTGGTTCATAATAATCGTAGGTTATTACAGGCTCAAGGCCATAATTTAAACCGCAGGTAAAAAATTGTTTTGTGAATGTTGTAGTATGATTACCATAGATCCCAAAATTCCAGAAAGCATCGGGCACATACATACGTTGGTAGGTAATATAAATGTTATTATAAATGTTATTCACCTTCCAAAAAGGTTTATAAATATTATAGTTCAGGTCAAGGCCTGTTTCCATATTATTTGTAAGTAATAAAATACCAAGATCGTTGGGATCATATTTGTCGGTATTAATAGAATTATAAATGTTCCATTTAAAATTACCTCCGCTTTTTCCAAAATCTAACTTTGCACTGTAGCCTGTATAAGGTTTGGCGCTATCAGGAAACAAGAGATTGCTTGTAACAGCGCTTCCTCCTATTGTATAAATATTCGCCTTGTCATTAAACCTAAAGCCGGCACCAGTAACATTGGCATCATAAAAATGTCCTTCGCGTGTAACATTTGTATTTATAAAATTAACGAAGGAATTATTTTTTAGCGCCTGATCCAATACCACAATGTTATAATTGGTAATTGGCGAAGTTAATATCGTACGCGTATTTTCTAGTGTATCGTGCGCTGTAGCATATGTGCTATTTGCCAGCGAATTAAAAACACCTATACCTAATTTATTACTTGTTCGGCCCGAGAGTTTTGTAGCATTTAATAATTGTGTCTGCGCCGGGTTCTTAATTATTTTTTCGCCATCTCTTAGTTCTGAATATACTGCACTGTAATTTATAGGTGTTCCGCCAACACGTCGCGAATAAAATAAACCACCTTTATTGAAGAGTTCAGTACCTTCAGTAAAAAAAGGTCTGCGTTCCTGGAACTGCACCTCAAAAGGGGAAAGATTAAGCACTTGGTTGTCTGACTGCACCTGGCTAAAATCCGGCACGAGGGTCATATCTAATGTGAATGCATCTGATAGACCATACTTAACATCCATTCCACCGCTTAAGTTATAGGTAAGATCTTTTACCGCTGCATCGTTGTATGGATAGTGATTGACTATGCTTGCTATGTAAGGCGAGAAAGATAAACGCACAGGTGGTTTAATATTCTTTAAACCCGTTAGATCACCAAATTGTCTTACCAAGGCACTGATCTTAGGATCAATCGGATTCCAAAAAGAATTTTCGCGCAACCTTCGCACTTTGCGAATGAAATTAAGTCCCCATGTTTGAATTTCTTTTTCAGCAAAACGTAAAGCAGAATACGGAATACGCATTTCAACCGCCCAACCTTTATCATTTATCTTCACCGAACTCATCCAAACCGAATTCCAATCAAAATCCTGGCTATCGGTGCTATAGCGCGCATCTATTTGAGTACCGGCAGAGGTTACAAAAAAACCATAGGCATTAATATCATCATTATAGGTGTCAAAAAAAACACCAAATAGTTCAGCGTTTGCTTCGTTATCACGCGTACTTAGTTCTCTTAAAATACTATCGGGCGATGTGTCATACAAATTAGCGCCGATATATAAAGCCACATCATCATATAAGATCTTTACTTCGGTTTTTTGTTCGGTCGGGTTTCCGGGGTGTAGGTCGCGTTGAATAAAACCATCTGCAATTTCAGCCTTTGCCCAGCAGGTATCATCTAATACACCGTCAATTTTCGGATTGATAGTGGTGCGAACGGCATTCACAGATTTTTGCTGAGAAAAACCCTGATAAATCGAAATAAAAATTAAAAATATAACGCCGAATTTCTTCATATTCCCAGTACTAAATTAAATATTACATAAAGGCAATTTATCCCCCTTTTGAGGTGAAAATCCCATTTGGGCATTTGATCGTAACTATTTTAATAAATTAACAGTGTCAACAGGCAAAAACAAGTACAATTATTAAGGAATTTCCTAAAAAAAATTCTAATATTAATGTATCTTTAGCCTTCAAAACTTATTGCAGAATTAATATATGTGGAAATATTTCTCGGGGATCTTATTAAGAAATAAATTAGCTTTTACAATAAGTGTTGTGCTTTTAACAGCCTTTATGGGTTATGAGGCCTCAAAAATGGAGCTTTCTTATGAGTTCGCGAAAATTTTACCGGATACCGACAGCACGTTTATTGAATACCAAACTTTTAAAAAACGTTTTGGCGAAGATGGTAACGTAATGGTTATGGGTTTTGCTGACAAGAACCTTTTTCAATTAGAAAAATTCAAGGACTGGACCAAATTAAACAACGATCTTAAAAACATACAGGGTGTAAAAGCCATTATGTCGTTACCAACCTGTTTCAGGCTTGTTAAAGATGATAGTTTAGAGAAATTTAATTTTGTTCCACTCATTCAAAATCCAATAACAACACAACAGGAAGTTGATAGCTTCAAGAATGAAATTTTAAATATGCCTTTTTATGAAGGCATTATCTATAATAAAGAAACAGGCGCAAATTTAGTTGCCATTACTTTTACAAAAAAAGATCTTGACTCAAAGCGCCGTTTGGATATGGTGAAAGAGATAAAGGCTCTTGGCGACGAGTTCTCAAAAAAATATAATGTGGATATACATTATTCAGGGATGCCATACATTCGCTCGCAGTTAATGACGAAAGTAAGAGCGGAGATGACACTGTTCTTAATTCTTGCTGTAATTGTTACAGCTATTATTTTATGGTTATTCTTCAGATCTTTTTCAACTGTTATCTTCTCGTTGATAGTTGTAATTATGGGCGTAGTTTGGTCTATCGGTATCATGTATATGTTCGGGTACAAGATCACCGTTCTCTCGGGTTTAATTGCACCGTTGATCATGGTTATTGGTTTACCCAACTGTATATTCCTTATTAATAAATACCAAAGCGAATTTTTAGCACATGGCAATAAAATAAAAGCCCTTGCCAGGAGTATTGAAACTATTGGTGTTACTTTATTTTTAGCGAACATTACAACAGCTATTGGTTTTGGAGTATTGTATTTTACAAAAAGTTCAATGCTGGTTGAGTTTGGCGTTGTTGCTGCTATAAGTGTTATGGCAACTTATTTAATTACTCTAATTCTCATACCTGTAATTTTAAATTACTTACCTACTCCAAAACCAAAACATACCAAACACCAGGAAGGCAAACGCATTAATAAAATATTAGACATCATTGACATGTTGGTGCAAAAACACCGCATGGCTATTTATCTTATTACAACCGTTATTACAGTTATTTCTCTTTGGGGAATGATGTCGATAGACATGAATGGTTATGTAGTAGATGATCTTCCGGAGAAAGATCCAGTTTATACTGACCTTAGTTTTTTTGAAAGTAACTTTAAAGGCGTATTACCTTTTGAAATAAGTATTGATGCTAAGCGCCCAAATGGTTTAGTTGAAAATAACGCAAGAGCTATTTATAAAATAAAGCGTTTACAAAAAATGCTTGGAGAGTACCCGATCTTCTCAAAACCATTATCAGTTGTTGAAGGACTTAAGTTTTCTTATCAGGCGTATAACGATGGTGATCCTAAATTTTATTCATTACCAAGCATTGGCGATCTTAAGACACTTACAGCCTATTCGGGTTCGCTAAAAGGACAAGGCAACCGCCTTCAAACGTTTATGGATACCAGTAAACAGGTTACACGTGTGAGTTATCAGGTGGCCGATGTGGGTTCTAAAAAAATGAAATTGCTCATGAAAGAATTGCGTCCTAAGATCGATTCTATTTTTGACCCTAAAGAATATAATGTCAGTACAACCGGGCATAGCTTGGTGTTTTTAAAGAACAACGATTATTTACTTTCTAATCTATTAGAGAGTTTATTAATAGAGATCATTTTAATTGCAATTGTTGGTATTGCCTTATTCCGTTCAGTAAGAATTATTGTACTTTCGAAAATACCATGTTTAATTCCACTAATTATTACAGCTGGTATAATGGGCTTTTTAGATATACGTTTTAAACCTTCTACCATTCTAATTTTTAGTATTGCTTTTGGCATTTCCTCCGATGGTACTATTTATTTTTTAACCAAATACAGGCAAGAGTTAAAAAAATTAAAAGGCGCTGGAGAAGCAATTTCAGCTGCCATTCACGACACAGGATTAAGTATGGTGTACACATCTATTATTTTATTTTGCGGCTTCGCCATCTTTGCCGCATCCAGTTTTGGCGGTACGGTTGCATTAGGTGTTTTAGTATCATTAACTTTATTAATGAGCATGTTTACCAATTTAATTTTGTTGCCAGCTATTTTACTTTCTATCCACACCAAAAAAACCAAAAAGGAAATTACAGAAGCTCCTCTTATTGATATTGATGAGAATATTGAATAAAAATGACTAAGATCCCATTTACTACCATCGATTGGACAGCCATTGAAAAAGTTGAACACACAGGCGAAACCGGAACTTCCTTTTGGCAAACATTACAATTTGGCGGTATGCGTATTCGCATAGTTGAATATACAGAAGGTTATCTTGCAGATCATTGGTGCGAAAAAGGGCACGTTGTGCATTGCCTGGAAGGAGAATTTATTACTGAATTAAAAACGGGAGAAAAAATATCTCTTTCAAAAGGAAAAAGTTATGTTGTATCTGATGAATTAAGTTCTCATCGCTCCTTCTCAAAGAATGGTGTAAAACTATTGATTGTTGACGGTGATTTTTTGAAAGCTTAAGCTACTACTTCAGTTTTAAACTTCCCGGCTTTCTTTTCATGCTTCTTAATTTCATAAATAATTAAGGGTACTAAAAATACCGTTGGTCCCAACCATAGTACTATTCCAGGAGCGTGTATCCACCTTTCGTTATTTACGGTAAATGCTGTTATAGCGCCAATGTAACTTCCTAACATACCTCCAATGTGAGCAAGTAACCAGTAATTTTTAAATACCAGGTTTTTTCTAAAACGCTGTAAAGTAAAATAATTACCTCTGATGCCAAGCATACCAAAAACAAGACTTATAATACCAACTGTTGTATTACCCTTAACCAAGAAATAAATAGCTACAGCAATAAACAAAATATGCATAACACCAAAAAATATTTCTATAGCCCAATCAAATTTTGTGGGCTTCTGATCTAAGTGTAGTTTTTTTAATTTTAAAGAACGGTATGCTGTTAAACATGCATAATAAGTAAAAAAAGCAACGCAAAACAAAAATACGTTGGTATGGGCTATAGACATATAAATAGCGCTCACAAAGATCACGGTCATGGCCCAAAAATAGACTTTGCCTATTGGTTTATGGATCTTTACTTTGTTACGGAAAATAATAGCGAAAAGTCCGCTTAATAAAGCCAGTGAACCGGCAATAATGTGGATGATAAGGATAATTTTGAAAGTCATAGTGTTTTCTTTTTTTACAAATGTACTTTCATTTAACACCCAATGTCAAATTAAAGGGCTGAAATGCAAGGCTTTGGGACAACGGTCAATTTTTGGGACGAATGACAAAGCAAAGAAAGAACATTTTGGGGCAAATTGGTAATTATACCATGTTTTTGAGTTTTTCGAGCACAGAATTTCCATAATTCCTTGACACGGCTACAAAATAGCTATCCTTATTAAAGTACAATTTATAGCCCGCCGCATTACCCTGCACATTTTTGACATTCTTCAGGTTCACAACAAAAGTACGGTGACAACGTACGATAAAGTCAAAATTTATCTGCGACTCAATTCTTTTAAGGCTGCTTCGGATAAGTTGTTTTTTTATTTTTCCACCTTCAGTAAAAACAATATTCGAATAATTGTCGGCAGCCTCGATATATAAAAGTTGTTCGGGAAGAATCTCTAATTTGTCTTTTTCGTTCTCGGCAACAAATATTATTTTAGGAACAGTTTTAACTTCATCGGCCATGTTGTCCGGCATATTTGGAAGCGGCAGTTCATCAGGAATATGATCTTCAATTTTCTTTATTTCTTCAGGATGTAAATGCTCATTTACAACTGTTGCTTTTTCTAAATTAATTTTTAAAAGTTTGTTGTGCTTTCTTAAAACATGCAACGTTACTGGAAAAATACCGATCAACACAACAGACATAAAAGCGAATAAAAAACCCTTCCAGGTAAACGGCATTATGTAGAATAACCTACCGTACAACATATTGCCAAAAGCAATACATAATAATATAACAAGTATCACTACTATTTCCTTACCTATTGTCCAGTTGTCTTCGATAGGTTTTTTATGGATAATTTGCGCAATAATAACGCTTACAAAAATTGGTATTACAAAAGATACAGCTCCAAAGCCAATTAATTTTAGTTCTTTTTTATCAGTTTGCCAATGTGTAATGTCAAAAGGCTCAAATACAATTAAAAATAAGGCAACAAAACAACCAACAAAAAAATTTGTGATAACTGCTCGCTTATCAATCTCAGATCTTGGAAAGGGTTTATTTAAAAAAGAAAGAAGCATTTAACGCTGAGCAAAAACATATCTGGCTGTAAAAGAAACACGATCCCCATTTGAATTAATAAACGACTTAGTTAAAGCCTCAATTTTAAGATCTTTGTTTGCGAGCTGAACAAGTTTATATGAAAAAGTAATTTGTTGTTGATTAAAAATGTGTCCTATCGTAGAGCCTTTTGAAGTTGCATCAATTGTAAATTCTACTTCCTCTTTATTTTTAGCATCTGCAGAGCGGCTCTTAAAATTCCATTTGCCACTTGCTTCCAATAAACTGCCAGCAAAATTTTCTCTAACGTTGAAGGTACCATCTTTCTTAACATCTATTGCAAGGCTATAAGCGCCTGTGTATATTATAGCAGGTCCGCTGGCTTCTGTTTCGTTTAATTCGACTTTGGAACCATTGAAAGAAAAGTTTTGATTAAAAGGAGGTTTTGTATCAGACAAAAACGTTTGTGAAGCGTTACCGGATTTCATTACCCACTCTCCTGACAATCTTCCTTTACGTGTTCTGAAAGAGATCCTTGGATCCTCTTCGCCTTTTTTACAATTCGATAAAAAAAATGCACTTGTAAAAACAAGCAGGAGAAGGCTTAGACGAATCTTCATTTAATGACTTTTAGTTTTATCGAAAGTAACGAAACAATTTGAAAAAGCAGTCCTAAAATGTCTTTTTCATCTTTAATTAAAGGCGCTTCACCGATTTTCGCAGTTTGGATATTTTGCCAAAATCTTGACGAATTGTTAATAAATATAATTTTAACTATTTATAAATCAATAACTTATGTAAGTTTTTGCAAATTAATCCATTTTGCAATATATTTGTTTAAATCTTTAAAACGAATAAAATTTAAATTCTTCAATACGCTCAACAATCCCTCCATCATTTGCAATTCGTTTAATTTTTTAAAATTTATAGGATTCTTAAAATTGCAAATACGTTTGGAAAAATATTTTGGCTTGAAAAATTTAAAACAATATAAAGAAATAAGCAGGTTTGGGTCACACCCTTTTTCTCAAAACTGTTTAATTAAATAAAATAAAAAGGGAAAAAATAAAAAATAAAAAAAATGGAAAAAGGAACAGTAAAGTTTTTCAACCAAACAAAAGGATTCGGATTCATTAAAGTTGAAGGATCAGGAAAAGAAGTATTCGTACACGTATCTGGCATTAAAGAAGAAATTCGCGAGAACGACGAAGTTGTGTTTGAAATTCAAGAAGGCAAAAAAGGATTGAACGCTGTAAACGTTAAGTTAGCATAATTCTTTTTTAGTTAATTAAATAATTGCGCTTACATAATTTATAAATATATAATATCAGTACACAATTTTAATTAACAAAAAACCCCCTCATTACTGAGGGGGTTTTTTTGTGAATGGTATTTTAAACCGTCATTATCTCTTTTTCTTTTTGTTCAATATGCTTATCAACTTTTGCAACGGATGCATCGGTCAATGTTTGGATCTTTGTTTCGCCGCTCTTAGCTTCATCTTCAGGTAAGCCCTCTTTTTGCAATTTTTTAATTTGCTCCATACTGTCTTTACGCACTGTTCGAATACCAACCTTTGCATCTTCGCCAAAACCTTTTGCCGTTTTGCTTAATTGTTTACGACGTTCTTCCGTTAATGGCGGAACCATGATACGAATAATGATACCATCATTTTGCGGATTAAAACCAAGGTTAGCAGCCTGTATCGCTTTTTCAATTGGTGTTAACATCGATTTTTCCCAAGGCTGAATAATAAGTGTACGCGAGTCCTGCGTATTCACACTCGCGGTATTACTTAACGGTACCATACTACCATAATAATCTACCTGGATATTTTCTAGCATCGCAGGACTTGCCTTGCCAGCCCTAACTTTTTGAAGTTCTGCTTCTAAATGGCTAATGGCTTTTTCCATTGCTACTTTTGCGTTTTCTAATACCGAATTTATATTGCTCATAACTTTATTTTTACAAAATTAATTTTTTATTGCTTCTTTGGTCTCTACTTTAAAAAGTTCTATCAAATGTTTTACAGTAAAATCAATTTCTTCTTTGGTAGTGTATTTACTAAAACTAAAACGTACTGATGGTCTTTCCATATCACTGCCAATTCCCCGCAACACATGACTTCCCTGGTTGCTGCCGCTGCTGCAGGCGCTTCCTCCACTGGCTGCTATTCCTAAAATATCCAGATTAAATAATAACATCTCAGCATCAGCGTGTTTAGGGAAACAACAATTTAAAACAGTGTACAACGATTTCTCATCAGAGATCTCACCGTTAAAAGCCATGCCCGGAATATTTTTTTCTAACTGCTCGCGCATGTAATTTTTTAACCCTCTAATATGTTTTTGATGTTCTTCCATTTCATCAAAACAAATTTCTAAAGCTTTTGCAAGACCAACAATGCCATAAACATTTTCTGTACCGCCACGCATGTTACGTTCTTGCGCGCCACCGTGAATAAATGGTGAAATTTTATGCAAATGATTGATGTATAAAAAGCCAACACCTTTTGGTCCGTGAAATTTATGCGCAGCGCAAGTAACAAAATGAACTTTTATTTCACGAAGATCCATTTTATAGTGACCCATGGTTTGCACTGTATCACTGTGAAAGATGGCTTTGTATTTTTCACATAGTTCGCCAACTTCTTTTAATGGTAATAAAGTACCTAATTCATTGTTGGCATGCATTAACGAAACCAGGCTACGCGGATTATTCTTTAAAAGTTCTTCAAGATCGGCAAGGTCAACATTTCCTTTCTTATCTAATTTTACCCAGCTTACTTTTACCTTACCCGCTTTCTCCAACATCTTTATCGTATGTTCCACCGCATGATGTTCTATCACACTTGAAATAACGTGCTTAATATCGAATGTAGTAATTGATTGATTAATGGCCATGTTATCAGCCTCGGTACCACCGGATGTAAAAAATATTTCAGCCGGCGTAACGTTCAGTAATTTAGCAACCGTTTTGCGGGCATTCTCAATTGCCGCGCGGGTCTTTCTACCAAAGGCATGAATAGAAGATGGATTTCCGAAATCTTCCAGCATCAAAGGCATCATAGCCTTTAATACATTCTCATCTAATTTGGTTGTAGCAGCGTTATCTAAATATACTTTCATTTACCTGTAATTCTAATTCTTAATAATTTCTTTGATATCGGAAATAATTTTATTTGCCAAACTATCGGCCGTAGAGGCCGATTCGCTTTCGCTATAAATTCTTATAATAGGTTCGGTATTACTTTTACGTAAGTGCACCCACTCTTTATCAAATTCTATTTTTACACCATCAATACTATTGATAGGTTGTTTTTTATATTTTTCTTTTACTTTAGCTAAGACCTTATCCACATCTATTTGAGGCGTTAATTCTATTTTATTTTTAGAAATAAAGTAGCCGGGGTAAGACTTACGCAACATAGAAACTGTTTTACCGTACTTCGCAAGGTGTGTTAAAAAAATCGCGATACCAACTAAAGCATCTCTACCATAGTGTAATTCCGGTAAAATAATTCCACCGTTACCTTCGCCGCCAATAACAGCTTTAGTGTCCTTCATCATTTTCACCACATTTACTTCGCCTACCGCAGAGGCCGAATAACTTCCGCCTTGCGCCTCAGTAACATCACGCAATGCACGGGTACTAGATAAATTACTTACTGTATTTCCTTTTTTGTTTTTCTTTAAAATATAATCTGCAACAGCTACCAGCGTATACTCCTCGCCAAACATCTCGCCATCTTCACAAACAAAAGCTAAACGATCAACATCGGGGTCAACGGAAATTCCCAAATGCGCTTTTTGTTTTTTAACTGCCTTACTCAGGTCAGCTAAATGCTCCGGTAACGGTTCGGGGTTATGTGCAAAATTTCCCGTTGGCTCACCATGAATAACGGTAATATTTTTTACGCCTAACTTTTCTAATAGTGCCGGCACAACAATTCCACCGCTTGAGTTGATAGCATCAACTACAATTGTAAAATCTGCCTTTTCTATGGCAGCAATATCAACGTAAGGCAGATCTATTATTTTTTTGAAATGCGTATTTATAAAATCAGAATTAGTTACATAGGTACCAAGATCACCAACTTCTGCATAATTAAAATCTGTTTTCTCTGCCAATTTTAAAATATCCTGTCCGTTTGCTTCGCTAATGAACTCACCTTTTTCGTTCAGCAATTTTAAAGCATTCCATTGCTTTGGATTATGACTAGCAGTTAAAATAATGCCGCCGTGTGCTTTAAATTCTGTTACCGCCATTTCAACTGTCGGCGTTGTACTTAGTTCCAGATCTATTACGTTTATACCAAGCCCAATTAAGGTTCCCGAGACGATATTTGAGACCATTTGCCCGCTTAGCCGGGCATCGCGGCCAATGATAACAGTAATTTTTGTTTTTTTAGGGTGGTTATTTATAACCCAGGTTCCGTAAGCGGATGTGAACTTTACAACATCCAAAGGCGTTAAACCATCATCCGGTTTGCCGCCTATAGTACCCCTGATCCCTGAAATGCTTTTTATAAGAGTCACAGTAAATAAAATTTTGAGTCGTAAAGATAAGAAAAGTGCTGCATCTATAAAATCAATTTAGAGACTGATAGTTAACAAAATTTGTTCATTTTTTGTTTAAAATACTGCCTTTACAAGCGTTATTATTACGAATTTTAGCCATAATCCCACTAATGAGCAGTAAAAGTCTCTTTATAGTAATTTGCCTTCTTTTCTTACAAAAGATGGGTTTTGGCCACGAAATAGCCGAGCAAAAATACTATTTGGTTGACGCTAATTTCGCAATTGTAGATTCAGTAAGCAGCTCGGAAATAAATTCTGTTACAGAAAATAAAAAACGCCCAAATCCGTTATTAAGTTTCTTTAAGAACAAACAAAAAAAGAATAAAAAAATAACGGCCGCCATTTTAGCTTTCCCATTTCCGTTTGGCATTGTTGGTTTGCATAGAATTTATTTAGGAACAGCGCCTTATGTTCCGGTTGCTTACATTGGAAGTTTAGGTGGTGTATTTGGCGTGTTACCATTTATTGATTTTTGTGTATTGTTATTGGACAAAGACGAAACAAGATACATTGATAACAAAAAAGTATTTATGTGGGTAAATTAACCACAAACAATTATGTGCGGTATTGCCGGAATAATTCTAAAACAAAAAGCAGGTTTTGATCTGAATAAAAAAATTGCGTTAATGACCAACGCCATTAGCCATCGCGGACCAGATGGTGAAGGTTTTTTTTCAGCAAGCGAAGATACGATCACGCCACATTTTAATGTACAACAACAAAATTACCAACGCAAAGACCTCAACTATATTCCAAAAACAAGTTTAGAAAACGCAGAGGCAAATTCTTTTTTAGCTTTCGGTCACAGAAGATTATCTATAATTGATCTTAGTGATACCGGTCACCAGCCCATGTGTGAGCACACTGCAAAGACCTGGATCGTTTTTAACGGCGAAATCTATAACTATTTAGAGATACGGGCTGAATTAAAAAAACTGGGTCACGCGTTTATTTCGGAAAGCGATACGGAAGTTATTTTAGCAGCTTATAAAGAATGGGGCTTTAAATGCGTTGACCATTTTAATGGCATGTGGGCCTTTTGCATTTACGACAGCGAAAAACAACTCTGCTTTGCATCTCGCGACAGATTTGGTGTTAAGCCTTTTTATTTCATTAACGATAAAACTATTTTTTCTTTTGCAAGCGAACAAAAAGCGTTTGTAAAAGCAGGCTTGATTACTCCAAAAATAGATCACAGCGCCTTACATACTTATTTAGTAAACGGTTTATTGGAAACCAGGTCCGATAATTTTTTTGAAGGCATAACTGAATTAATGCCGGGGAATAATCTGGTTTATAATTTTAAGTCACGCGAAATCTCAACACATACGTATTACAATTTAACCGAACAAATTACTTTAAAGAACGATAACTTAAGTGAAAACGAACTAATTGAAAAAATTTCTTACACCTTTGAGAACTCAGTAAAACTGAGACTTCGAAGCGATGTTGAAGTTGGCACCTGTTTAAGTGGGGGCATCGATAGCAGTGCGTTGGCAGTTACAATTTCGGAGATAACCAAACAACCTTTATTTTGCTTTACCTCTGTTTTTAAAAACAATTCTATTAGCGAAGAACATTTTGCCGATGTTGTTGCAGAAAAAATTAAAGCAAAACATTTTAAAGTTGAACCAACTTTGAATGGTTTTTTAGAAGAGGTAGATAGTTTAATTTATTCGCAGGATGTACCCATTTGGGATACCAGTACTTATGCGCAATACAAGGTAATGCAACTTGCCAAACAAAACAACATTAAAGTGGTTTTGGATGGGCAGGGTGCTGATGAATTGTTCGCCGGTTATCATCACCATTTTTTAGCCAAGTGGAATAATCTGTTTTCACAAGGAAATTATATGTCGGGTATGAACGAGGTTATTGCAAGTAAAAAAACAATTGCTAACCCTTTACAATTTTATTTAAAAGAAAAAGCAAAACAAAAGAATTACTTCAATAAAAAACACTTTCCATTATTCTTTAAACCTGACTTTTTAAATTCAGGCGAAATAAAGAATCCTTCGGTTTATTTTAATTCTGTTAACGACCAGTTAGCCGATGATATTTATCACACCCGTTTAAAATCTTTTTTAAAATGCGAGGATCGCTGCGGCATGTGGCACAGCGTGGAAAGCCGCACACCTTTTGCTGACGATGTGGATCTTATTAATTTATTATTCTCTTTTAACGGCAATAAAAAAATAAAAGACGGAGTTTCAAAATATCTATTGCGCGAAGCCGTAAAAAATAAATTGCCAAAAGAGATCTACACACGTTACGATAAAAAAGGTTTTGAAACGCCCATGCAGCAATGGATGCAAAAATTAAGACCGCAACTGCTCTCAGAAATTAAAGCGGCTAATTTTGAATTTGTAAATTATACCGATCTTGAAAAATCTGACAGCAAAAACGCATTCCACAATAAATTATTATTTAAATTATTTGTGTTAAGTCGTTGGCAAAAACTGTTTGCTTAATTATGCATTGGCTTCGAATCGCCACTCTTGTTCTCTAAGAAACAATACTGAATACCAAAGCCCAATCCAAAACCTTGCCCTTTCCATTTAGTAATGGCAATGTATTTATTAAAATCGTCGTTGTTTGTAGTTAGCTTATTGTAATTGGTGAATGGGGCGTAAATTTTGAAATTGATACCAAATCTTCCAAAATAGATTCTTGGATTTAAATACAGTGAAACATAACTACCACCTCCTGAAAGAATAATATTTAAACTATCGTTAGCTTTATATTTAAAAGTAGAGTAACCAACATCGGCGCCCAAAACAAGATCGAAATGTTTTGTTGAAACGGGGTGATAATTTAACATCACCAAAATATCGTTTGTTTTTACTTCGGGTTTTATACGTGTTACCGAATCGCGGTCGGTAAAATATTTATTGTTCTTATAACGAACTCCTACTCCAAAATTTTTATGTAAACCGTATTCAGCCGCTAAACCAAAATTAGTATTGCCGGCCTTATCTTCTTGTATGGTATCGCGCTCTCGGTTGGGATCTTTTATCTTGATCTTAAGAACGGTGTTATAAATTTCGAAACCTGTATTTACTTCGGTTACCAAAGCACCTTTATAGAAGGATTGGGCGTTTAAAACAAGCGAGATAATAATGAATAGACTGCTTAAGTATACTTTTTTCATGGGATATTTATTCAAATGTGGGTTTTATACATATATGTCGTTCGTAAAAGGGAATACCCTACGCCAAAAACAACTTATTTTGAAAGTATCTTAAACTCCGTACGTCTGTTCTTGGCCTTATTTTCGGGGGTATCGTTCTTTACTTTCGGCTTAAGATCTGCGTAACCCTTATATTTTAAGCGGGCTTCAGAGATCTTGCTGGTGGTGATCAGATAATTGTAAACGGCCTTAGCCCTGTTCTCAGATAAGATAATATTACTTTTTCTGATACCATCACTATCCGTATGGCCACCTAATTCGATCTTTAAACTGGCATTTTTTGTTAAAAAAGCTCCTAGTTTATCCAACTCGGCTTTACTCTCCGGTTTAAGATCCCATTTGCCTACATCAAAAAATACGTTACGTAATTCAACAACACTTCCGGTATCAATTGGGTCTAATGGAATATCCAATAAAAATGGTTTTGAGAAGTCGGTCTCTTTGCCTTTTAAACTAAAGTTATCGCTATAAAATAAAAAGCCATCTTTATTTACATTCACTAAATAATTTTTATTGGCAGTAAGGGTTACAAAAAATTCGCCATTCTTTTGTGTATACGATTTTGTTACTGATGACTGCGTTTCAAGATCCACCAATTCAAAATTTGCTTCTAATGTTTCTTTTGTTTTTGAATTATACACTTTTCCTTTTACATAGGTGATCTTCTCAGGTCTTAAGTCTTCCGGCAGATCGAATTGGTATATATCGAGATCACCGTAACCACCTGTTCTGTTACTCGCAAAATAGGCGATCTTTCCTCCCGGATTAACCAACAAACTATTGTCATCTACAAAAGAATTTATTGGGTATCCTAAATTGATAGCCTTACCCCACTCACCATTTGGCTGACGCTTGCTCATAAAAATGTCCAAGCCACCCATGCCAGGATGCCCGGCGCTGCTGAAGTAAAGAGTCATGTTATCGGGATGGATAAAAACAGATTCTTCCGTTTCTGTTGTATTTACATTTGGGCCCAACTTTACCGGCGGTGTGAATTTTCCGTCGTCAGAGATCTTACTCACGTAAATATCATATTCTTTTGCTGCACCACGGTGAAGAATACCACGCACAAAATATAATTCTCTTCCATCGCTGCTAAAACTTGGCTGTGATTCAAAATTGGCTGTATTAATTGCAGGACCTGCGTTGCGTGGCTTAGTCCATTTACCATTTACTTTTTGAGAATAAAAAATATCGCAACTGCCATAACCTTTTCTATCGGGCGAACCGTAATCACCGGTCTCATCACTACAAGATGCAAAGAACATTATATTACCATCTGCCGAAAGCGAAGGTGCTCCCTCGTTGCCCCAACTATTAATAATAGTTATTGGTGTAGCTGTTTGCCAAACATTGGTTACGTTATTACTTGTAAAAAAATCTTCGTTAAAAAAACCAGGCATACCTTCACGCGGTAATCCACGAGTAAACAAGAATTGTTTTCCATCGCCGGTAATTGCAGGAAAATATTCGCCATACTGTGTATTAATTCCCGGGCCGGCATTTACAGGATTAAATGGCTTGGGATTTTTAACCGCCTCTGCGCCAAAATTTGCATTAGCTAAATATTTTTGCGCACTTTCTTTTGTGTTTGGATTAATACGCTCGAACTTTAAAAAAGTTTCAAGACTTGTTTTAGCATCCTGGTATTGACCAATTGCTAATTGCGATAAGGATAAAAAATAAAAACTGTTAGCAAAAAACTTTGGGTTAATTTCAATAGCGCGTTTAAAATAGGTTATTGCTTCGGGATGCCTATTAGTTACCTGATATAAATTTGCCAAACCTAAGGCTGCTTCAATAAAATTCTTATCTTCATCTAAAGCTTTCTTAAAATATTTTTCGGCATCATCATCCTTCTTCATTTCGTAAGCTTGTTTTCCCTCCTCAAGATACTTGATAGCTTTTTTGTTGGTACTCGTATATTGTCCTGGTGCCATTTGTCCAAACGCACAGTTAAAACCAAAAAACAGAATTAAAAAAATATGTTTAAAATTTCTCATTTAGAATTTAAAATTTAGAATTTGTTATAATCCAACCCAGGCCCTTAAAGTTTGTTTTTGTTTTTCGCTTAGTTGTTGTTGTAAGTTGATTTGGTTTTTACGAGTGATCTTAATTTTTTTAGCAACCGCTGTTAAGGTCTTAACTTTGTATTTGCCACCCTTTCCTTTTGGACGGTAGATCTCTATGGTAACCTTATCGCCTTCTTTCACTGTTTCGTAATAATTGGTAATGGTCTCTTTAATATTATCCATCTTTAATTCTACACCATTTAGTTTTGCTAACTCGTCGTTTATTTTAAAACCCATTTGTTTACCAAATTCATCCATCTCGTCAACACCGGCAATATACAAACGGTTAGTTTTTTCGTTAAAGTTAAGATCGGTACTACCCAAAGAAAATTCGTAAGCAACAAGCTCTTTTGAGAAATCAATGCCTATCTTATCTAACACATCCTTCATTGGCAAAGGCGTTGTACCCGAAACATGTTTTCTTAAGAATTCTCCAATTTGTGGGTAAGTAAACTTTTCAATGTCGTTAAAAAGATCTGCATCATTAAACGATTTACTTTTACCATACTTGGTTGCAAGATCTTTCATTAAATTTTGTGTGCCATATTTCCCATCGCTGTAGTGGCGTAATAAAATATCCAAGCACATGCCAATTACAGCGCCCTTTTCGTAAACGTTAGAGTACTGTACATGAATTTTTTCTTCCAATACATGCTTGCTCATGTAAGTAAAACTCATGGTATCATTATAACTTGTAATGCTATTCTCATACTTCTGCATCATGGTACCAATCAACTTATCAATATCGGTAATGCCACCTTTTGTTTGGGCATGATGCGCGGCGTATTCTGTCATTCCCTCGTACAACCATAAATGTTCGCTCATTACTGGTTTAGAGAAATCAAAATCGCCTATTTCTTTTGAGTGAATATTTAAGGGCGTTACAATATGAAAAAATTCGTGCGCTGCCACATCCCTTATCTCCTGCTGTAAACTAAGACTGTCAAATTCCTGCAACACATAAAAAGAAGAATACGAATGTTCTAAAGCACCATTAGATCCGGACTGTGTGGCCTTATCAATAAAATAAAAGAGAAATGCGTATTTGCTCACCGGTAATTCTCCACCCAAATAATCTTTTTGCGCATTTAATAATTCGTTTAACGTTGCTGCAATAAAGCGGGCGCTAATTTTTTTGTTGGGCGAATAATTGGCTACGAGCACTTTTGTATTTGCCACTAGAATGGTTGCTGTATCTGGCAATGAATACATGATAGGCGAATCAACCAGATCGTGATAATCAAAAACAGAAATAACGTCTTTGGTGTCACCTAACTTTATGTCAGACAAACCGGTTGCAGGATAAAAGCCTTTTGGCTTTTCGAATTCTAAAATAAAATTCTTGTTTAACATGCCTTTAATAAAACCAAACATGCTGTGCGTATTCATTGCAAAGTTCTTGCCGTCTTCAAAATTTGTCCCACCCGGTTCAAAAACAACTTTGTCTTTTGTGTCAGGCAGGTCTGTTTTATCCCAGGTATCATCTACATCGTAGGTAATTTTATCAATAGAAGCTGCTGGAGAGATCTTATAGGTGTTTACGTCTACCTTTGTTACTTTAATAGCTGCACCATTCTTACCTGTTACTTTAAAGTTAGAAATGAACCTCCCAAAATTATACACCTCGTAAGTACCCGGTACCATAGCAGGGAAAGAAAATTCAATTTCGTTTTGCGCAATAGTTGGCGGCGTAAGTGTTACCGGCACTTTATCATTCACCACCTTGGTAAGATTAATGTAGTAACGGTAATTATCGTCGGCAATTATTACACTACTCAACAAAAAAGAAATAACAAGAATTAAATTTCTCATAAAAATTATTTTAATATTAATTTAAAATTAGTCCAACGATACCGTTTCCAAAAAATGCCAAAGGTTATTGCGGCCATACAAAACCATAATGCAATTTCGATGTAAGGGTTACTTGTTTTTTCTTCAAAAACAGAATAAGGCTTTATAACCGAATCTTGTGAATTTATTAAAACAGAGCTAACGATGTTGTTGGCAAAATGTATACCAAATGCCAGTTCAAGTCCTTCATCCAAAAGTGTTAAAGCGCCCATGAATAATGCGAAGAAAACAAAATAAGTGAGCATAATAGGCCAGCCGTAAGCCTGTACCTCGGGGTTGCTCATATGTGCTAAGCCAAATAACAAAGACGTTATTGCTAAAGGAATTATGCCGCTTTTAAATATCTGCGATAGACCCTGTGTCAAATAGCCTCTGAAAATCACTTCTTCAATGCCTGTTTGTATTGGCATAAAAATTACCATCAACACTAACGAAAATAGAAACCCGGGCATTTGAAGATCAAAAACCATGTTGCCGGGACTGGAAAAATATTTTACTGCAACTGCTGCTGAAACCAACACACCCCAAACAGCAAAAGCAAACCAAAAACGATTGAACCTAAATTTTTGAAAACCGGTTAAAACGCTGGTGAGTGTTTTTTTATGAAAAAATTTTATACCGGCATAAAAACCAATGGCACCAAAAACAAAGAGACCAAACTGTATTAACAAAATTATGTTACGATCAAGTTTTACAACATCGCTGTTAAATAACATGTTCGAGTTTTCGGCTATTTGTGCCATGGTGGCACCGTTTTCGAGGGCGCGTGAAAGTAAGGGAATGGTTAAAATGGCGCCGAAACCAAGATAACCAACTATCATTAAGATAATTGTAAAAGCATACATCCCAAACGTATTATTACCGGTAACTAAACCCGACAATAAATACAAATTATTAAATGGAAGTTCTTTTTTAGGCGTATCTTGTTGTATATTATCCATTAAACGTTAAAAAGAGGCAATTGAAAGGTTTTTAAAATAAATTTACGGTCAAATATATCGTATAAATATATCTAAAATTTAGTAATCTCTACCATCAACAGTCTTAAATAACATGAAATATTCACACATTTTAATACCTGCACTTTTCCTTGCTTTTTCATGCGCCGAAACAAAAAAAGAACGCCCACTTACAACAGAAGCTGAACTGGGCGAAGCCTTATATTTTGATCCCATACTTTCGCGCGATAGCACTGTAAGCTGCGCCAGTTGCCATAAACCGGAGTTTGCTTTTGCAGATAATACACCGGTGAGTGTTGGTATTTATCATAAAAAAGGCACCCGTAACACGCCCTCATCTATGAACCAAACCGAGCGTAACGCTTACTTTTGGGATGGCCGTGCCGAAACCCTCGAAGACCAGGCCCTTGGCCCGATTGAGAACCCCATAGAAATGGACCTACCAATATCGTTAGCCGTTAGGCGTTTGATAAGATACGAAAGATACAAGAACGCTTTTGTGAGTATTTACGGTAAAATGCCTGACGCAAAATTGCTGGCGCAGGCTTTATCTGGCTTTGAAAAAACGCTGGAAACCAATAATACGGCTTTTGATAAATACATGAATGAAAGCGATACCACCTTATTTACCGAAAGCGCCAAACGGGGCTTGAATTTATTTAACGGCAAAGCCAAATGTTTTGATTGCCACTTTGGTGTTGATTTTAGCGGCAACGATAAATTTAAAAATATTGGTTTATACAATGGCAAAGAACTGAACGACAAAGGACGTTTTGAAATTACAAAAGACCCAAAAGATCTTGGTGCCTTTAAAACACCGGGCCTGCGCAACATTGCCCAAACAGCGCCTTATATGCATAACGGTATGTTTAAAACACTCATGCAGGTAATAGAGCATTACGATCAACCCGATAAATTTGTAAAAGGCGCCATTAACCGCGATACCAGCATGAACAAACCTTTAGGACTTACAGAAACTGAGAAAAAAGATATTGAAAATTTTATGCTGAGTTTAAGTGATGAACGATTTTTGAAGAAAAAATAGTAATTATGAGCATTTTCTTAAAATTCAATAATGAAAGAGCTAAATAAAAAGAAAATATTTTTGATTCTCAGATTATTAGGCTTTTCAATCCTTCTTTTTATTCTTACAAAAAGTTGTTTTTTTCCATTGATTAAACATTTTCAAAACACTGACTCTGATGAAGCCGAAGAGGCAAAAAGTGGAATTGCTAAAGAGCAATATTTAAAACTGTTTACTTTAGAAACGCAAAAAAAATTGAAGCTTTGGGATAATAAAATATCTAAAAACAAACACTCGTTCTCTTCTTTTAAATACGATAAAAAGTATGAATTACTTATCCATAAAATAAATCTTGTAAATAGTAAGGCGATAGACGGTTTAGTTATTCTAGAGAAAAAAAGTATCGTCCAGTCTCCTGATATTGTTTATGCAGGATATGAGCTTGGTAGTTTTCAATTTCTTTATTCATCCGATCACGACTCTGTTGTAAATCACATTTATCTTACTTATGACGAGAATTTATTGGAAAAAGTCATAATAGGTGATAGCATCATAAATTACAATTTATCTATTACAGATCTTTCGGTACGTTATGAATTAAATGATGCATTTGATTTCTTATTTATAAATAATAAAGCGAATATTTATGAGAAAAAACCAACTAAAATAAACATGAATTTAGTTTTATATAAGAAAGGCTCTTCATTATTTTTTATTTTTATTTATTCCTTTGAAAAAGGGATACTAATTGATAGTAACATGCTTCCAAATTTGTTGGGTGTAACAGATAGTAATCAGGATATAACTCTCACTCCATAGAGATTCCTAAAAAAATTAAGAGAATGTATCAACGCCGGAGCAGAGATCTCGTTTGAGAACAGTGTATTTTTTTGTTCACCTTTTACCAATCAAACTACCTTATACAACACCGGCTTGCTTGGACTGGCGTCGTTTTCAAAAGGGGCAATTTGTAAATTTAAAATGTAGGTGCCATCGTAAACTTCGTTGGGTACATAAATAAATTCCGTAATGGTTTTGTGTAGTTGTGTGTTGTTTGGGTAATTCCAAAATGCGTGATGTCCTTCTAATTTACCGCCATCCTGCTCTTTATCAATGCTGGGCATATCTATCAATAAATGTATTACACCAATTTCATTTAAATAGTCAATAGCTTCTTTTAATACATAAGGTGGGTTGGTGTTACTATAATGCATGCTGAGTTTATTCAAACCATTGCTTAAGGTCCTGATAACAATAGCTTCAAACTTGCCGCTGTCTTTTAATAAAGTTTCTAGAGCTTTGCGTGTAATTACAAAATCACCGTTATCTAATTGCTCGGGTAAAACAGTAACTACCTCAGCAATGAACATAAAGCGGTCTAAATTTTTATTAATGGTATAAAATTCTTTGCTAATGTGTCCCACACACTCTGTATGCGTACCATTGCCGTGCGGATTAAAGGTAACGTTTCGGAAGTTGACGCTACCGCCTTTGTTCACGTCCCCTACCCAATCGCCCATTACAACAGGCTCTAATTTCATGGGTTCTACATACCAGGCGCTGGTGCAATCTTTACCGGTGTGTAGTGGAATAGAAATATCGATCGGTTTAAAAAAGTCAATTCTGAATTCTCTGCCGAGATGGAAAATGGTTGCGATCATCTTTTGATTTCAGATTTGAGGTTAAGATTTAATATTTTAAACTGCTACTGCAGCTTTGATGTGTGGATGCGGATCGTAATTCTCTAAAGAAAAATCTTCGAATTTAAAATCAAAAATAGATTTCACCTCCGGGTTTATTTTCATAACTGGTAATGGTCGCAAGTCGCGTGACAACTGTAGTTTAGCCTGATCGATATGGTTAGAATATAAATGTGCATCACCCAATGTATGAATAAACTCACCTACTTTTAAATTACACACCTGCGCTACCATCATAGTTAATAATGCATAAGAAGCAATATTAAAAGGCACACCTAAAAAAATATCGGCACTGCGTTGATACAATTGGCAACTTAATTTCCCATCGGCCACGTAAAATTGAAAGAAGGCATGGCAAGGCGGTAATTTCATTGTATTAATATCGGCCACATTCCAGGCGCTTACAATTAGCCTTCTTGAGTCAGGATTTTTTTTGATCATGTCAATTACCTGCGTGATCTGATCTATGTGTCCGCCATTTGGTGTTGGCCAGTTGCGCCATTGGTAACCGTATACAGGCCCAAGGTTGCCATTTTCATCTGCCCAATCGTCCCAAATACTTACGCCGTTATCTTTTAAATATTTAATATTTGTATCGCCTTTTAAGAACCAAAGCAATTCGTGAATGATACTTTTTGTATGTAATTTTTTTGTGGTGCATAATGGAAAACCATCTTGTAAATTATAACGCATTTGATACCCAAAAACGCTAACGGTGCCTGTTCCGGTACGGTCGGTTTTGGTGGCACCAACATTTAAAACATGTTGCATTAGATCGTGATACTGCTTCATAATACAAAAATAAAAATCCCCCGGTTTAATAACAGGGGGATTTATAAAAAGTTTTTAGATTTTAACTACAATTACCGTATAAGATTTATATAACCTATATACTCTTTATAGCCCTCGCCATGCATTCCCAGCACTTTTATCTTATAAATATAAGTACCAACCTCAGCATCTTTGCCCTTTATAGTGCCATCCCAGCCCTTGCTGTAATCTCTTGAGAAATAAACCTGGTTTCCATTGTGCGCAAATAGTTCCATTATAAAATCATCCTTAGAGAAGCCAATACCCTGCGCAATAAAAAGGTCATTTTTACCGTCACCGTTTGGTGTAAATGTGTTGGGAATGTATACAGCATAATCATCTATCACTTCGACCAATTTAAATACTGTGTCTGCACAGCCAAGATCGGTTATAGAGATAAGCATGACCGGATATTTTCCTACCTCAGAAAAATAACGAATAGGATTTAATGTATTAGAAGTAGAATCGTAACCACTCTGCCCTGTACCAGTAAACATCCATGTTTGTGTTACAATTGGGCCATTTTGCGCACTTGGAAAAAAGATAACCTGATTACTTGCAACCGTAGGCTGTTCGGGTAAATAACGGAAATCTGCCTTTGGACTTGGATTTACAACGATCGGATCTAAATACTGGAATTTACCGGAGCAACCATTTGTACCTTTGGTTAAGATATTGAGTGTATATGTTCCTGCATTAGGAAGGCAATAATAAAAACTATCCGCTTCAACTGGAGAAACACCATTTCCAAAATCGTAGGTCACAGAAACTGCATCTGTTCCGATCTTCGCATTATAAAAAGCGCAGAAAGGTTCGCAACCAATGGCATTTTCCATACGCAGATCCGGTAACGGCGGTTGCTTAACATTGATAGTAAATGTGTGTGCAATTGTGTAAGAAGGACAAGCAATATCGTAAGCATAAATATTATAGATCACTGTTCCAAATGGCACAGCCGTTTGAATGCTACCTGTTGGAGAACTTAAAAAACTGCCGGGATTCCATGTATAGGCATAGTTTGCAGAGCCGCCATAAGAACCAACTTTAAGTTTAACGCTATCACCCCTACAAATTGTTGTATTGGTTGGCACTAAAGTATATTGAATGGGTGTAGAAACATTCACTGCAATTGTTTCGGTTGTTGCACAAAAACCAATGGATGCTGTTAAGCTGTAAGTACCCGAATTAGTAAGATTTACATTTGGAATAACAAGATTTTGCGTGCTTGCAATTACACCACTTGCATTTTGCCAGGTATAAGATGTTGCGCCGGCAGGGCCCGGAATAGTTAATACTGAATTATAACAAGCAAACTGTGATGTAGGTAAGGTGAAAGAAATTACAGGGTTAACGATTAAGTTTAATGTATTTGTATTATTACAAGTTAAGAAACCGTTTGTATATGCCGTTGTAACTGTGTAGATACCGGCAGCTGTAACGGGCGTATTGTAAATAGTTGCGTTTGCAACGGCTGCTGTATAGCTCGATGGTCCATTCCAGAAATAAGATACGGCACCGACTGAATTTGCTTGTAGAACATTTGTTTGTAAAGCACAACCGTTCATAATTGAATTAACGGTTATAGAATTAATTGCTACAACAGCTAGTTGATTTGTTCCTGTGTTTGTACAACTTACAGAACCAATAGAGAACATGGCTGTAGAAGTATAAATACCGGCCCCGTTCGGTTGAATATTTACAATGGATGTGGAAGCTAAGTTTGAAGAGAAACTATTAGGTCCGTTCCAGGAATAAGAAATAGCGCCAACCGCACTTGTAGAAAGTGTAGCTGTTGCATTTTGACAAATATTTGCAGGAATAATTACATTCACAGCCGGTGTGGCAACCACCGAAACGTTAGATACACCGATAGTGGCGCAGGTTAAACTTCCGTTACTAAAAAGTGCAGTGGCAGTATAGTTACCTGCAGCAGTTGGCAAAACACCCGGCACTGTTGCGTTTTGAATAGCTGATGTGTAACTGCCCACTCCTGCCCATGAATAAGATATGGCAGAAGCAGCATTTGCCGTTAAATTTATATTAGCCCCTTCACACACGGTAAATGTTGGTGTGACGTTAACTGTGCTCGTTCCAACTACATTTATTTGGTTGGTAGAAGTATTTGAACAAGTAACCGTTCCTATTGAAAAGAAAGCTGTAGTTGAATATACCCCTGCGCCTACTGTTTGAATGTTTGGAATGTTAGGCGCGGCAATGTTTGAAATAAATCCGTTTGGTCCGGCCCAGGCGTATGACAAGGCGCCAGGGGCAGCAGCAGACAAGTTAAGCGTTGTATTCTGACAAATGTTAGCTGGATAAGTAACCGTTATGGTTGGTGTTGGCACTACCGATACATTGGAAACTGCAGAAGTGGTGCAGGTTAAAAAACCATTTGTGAAAAAGGCCGTTGCGGTGTAGTTGCCCGAGGCGGAAGGTAAAACGGATGTAACCGTTGGGTTTTGCAATGCAGAAGTATACACGCCGGGACCATTCCATGAATAAGAAACAGCGGATGTGGCACTCGAATTTAGATTTAAATTTGTGCCTTCACATAAGGTAAAAGTTGGTGTTATTGTTACAGGATTAGTTGCAACTACAGAAATTTGATTGGTGCCTGTTGCTACACAACTTACAGTTCCAATGGCGAAAGTAGCAGTTGCTGTGTAAACGCCCGAACCAGCTGGCTGAATATTTACGATTGAAGGCGAAGCAATGTTTGAAGTAAAAGCATTTGGTCCTGCCCATGTATAACCAATGGCGCCTGTAGCACTAGCCGTCATATTAGCGGTAGCATTCTGACAAATATTGGCAGGAACAATAACACTTACAGTAGAAATAGGAACAACAGATACATTGGAAACAGCGTTTGTTGTACAGGTTAAAACGCCATTATTGAAATAAGCAGTAGCAGTATAATTACCTGAACCCGTAGGAACAATATTATTTATCACCGGGTTTTGTGTAGCTGAAGTATAGCTTGCAGGTCCGTTCCACGAATACGAAACCGCGGAAGTTGCACTTGAAGTCAAATTTAAATTTATGCCCTCACACACGGTAAAGTTAGGTGTAACTGCCACCGTATTGGTTCCAACAACGCTAATTTGATTCGTACCTGTAGTGGCACAACTCACTGTTCCAATTGCAAAAGTTGCCGTGGTTGTATAAATCCCAGAACCGTTAGTTTGAATGTTGGAAATAAAAGGCGCAGCAATGTTTGAAGTAAAAGAATTTGGTCCCGCCCAAACGTAGGACAAAGGTGCAGGAACAGCGTTAGCCAACAAATTGGCCGTAGCATTCTGACAAATGTTATTTGGCACAGTAACCGTCACCGGCGAGGTAGCAACAACTGATACGTTTGATACAGCCCCGGTTGTGCAGGTAATAGAACCATTCGTGAAAAGAGCCGTGACAGAATAATTACCTGCGTCTGTAGGTAGGATCCCCGCACGGGTTGGATTTTGCAAACCGGAAGTATATGTTCCCGGCCCTGACCATGAATAAGAAACTGCGGGCACAGCACTAGCAGTTAAATTTAAATTCGAACCCTCGCACAATGTAAAGTTTGGTGTGATGGCAACGGTGTTAGTTGCAACCACGTCAATTTGCATGGTGTTGGTTTTAGGACATGCAATGCCATTAAAATTAATATTTGAACTCACCGTATAAATTCCTGACGATGCAGGTTGAATGGTATTGATAGTTGGATTTTGTAATGCCGATGAATAAGCCCCCGGCCCTGTCCATGCGTAAGCCGTAGCAGTTGGCATGGATGATGTTAAGTTTACTGTTGCACCCTGGCAAGCATTACTACTTGTGCTTACCGTAATTGAATGATTTGGCGCCACGTTTACCTGCGTGGTTTGTGTACCCGTGCAACCATTCGTATAACTTGCGGTTATAGAGAACGTGCCAATATTTGGCGTGGTAACATTTGGGTAAGCAATAGACGTTATAGCAAAGGAGGTTGTAGGAGCGCTTGGCCCGGTGACGTTAAATGTACCTGAGCCTGCCGGGTTCAAAGTAAAAGTTGCATTACTTCCGTAACAAAAGTTAGTTGGCGTTGTAATTGAAATTGGAATAACCGGATTGATCGTTAAAGTAAAAGTTGTTTGATCGGCAATGGCAGCTGCAGATGTATTTAAACCTTGAGCCTGCACTGTATAAACCTGATTAACCAGAGAGCTAACCGTAAATGATGGACTTGACTGCACAATAGCTCCGGGATAAAGAGTATACGTTCCGCTACTTGCATTAACCCAGGTTCCTGTAAAAACTGCCAACTGTCCCGGGCATGCCGTAAGGTTAGGGAACAATAATGGGTTACATGACATACCTGCGGTACCAGTATTGGCAAACGAAACAGGTGTATTTACACCACTCGGATTGGTAATTAAAATAATAAATTGTTGTCCTTGCACCACCGGAATAGAAGGCTGAAAATTACAAAACGATCCACCTGCAGGAACGGTTCCCATGCCAGTACCACCAGAGCCAGTGCAATTCCAGTTACAAGCAACAGGAGGCAACGTATTATTAAAAATATCGTTACATGCCGTTGGCGAATATGGCCACATGATCCAGTCATAATTTCCGGCTTGCGGAAATGCTGAACCAAAGGCACCAAAAGAAAAACCTAAATTTCCGGATGAAGTAATGTTTATCATTAACCACTGTGGATTGGCAACATTTGTAAACATACAACCGGCATTCACGGCCTGTGGATTACCAAAGGGGTTACTGATATTTAAACCCGGTGTTAAACCTGTTCCAGCACTTGCCGAAAAACTAAAAAGAGAATTGGTACAAAGATTTTGAGTGTTGGCGCAAGCAGCCGGATTTTGAGAATAGAAATTATTCATTGATCCTATGATCAAAATACAGATGATAACTATTTTAGAGAAATTTTTATTCATTAAAATTAGTGCATATTCTCTCAACTAAAAGGTTTTAACAAATTATGCAAAATTGACCATACAAAGTTATGAATTTTATTGAGAAGAAGGTTGTTCTCCCTAAGCAAAACCGCGCTTTCACTCAATTTGAAGACATCAACACGTAAAAATACCCGACAAAGGGTATAAAAAAATCCCTCCCGTTTTAGCGAGAGGGATTTATATAAATTGTATTATGGCTATTTCATTAAAGTAACGTGACCTACGTATTGTTTGCGTCCTTCATTATTAGCCCCTGTTGCAAAGATCTTATAAATATAAACGCCATCTTGTGCCGCAACACCTTTAACGGTGCCATCCCAGCCTTTGGTAACATCTTTAGATTGATAGATCAAATGACCCCAACGATCAAATATTTCCATGCTATAACCTGTTGCTTTAAGGCCTAAACCTTTTACATTAAACACCTCGTTATTTCCATCACCATTTGGCGTAAATGTATTTGGGATGAACACATTAAAGTCTTCTACAATGTCAAGGAATTTAACTACTGTATCCGCGCAACCTTTGTCAGTTCTTTGAATTAACATCACCGGGTATTTACCTGGAGTTTCAAAAATACGTTGCGGATGTTGTACATTAGCAGTATCATAACCATTAACACCGGTTCCGCTGAACATCCAGTTAATACTGGCTATTGGACCATACTGATACATTGGATTAAAGGTTACCTGGTTATTACTTGTGGTAACTACATCCGGATCCCAGTTAAAATCCGAACGTGGTTTTGGCCAAACAACAATTGGATAAGGGTAATCGTACACACCTCTACAACCATTTTTTCCTAATGAAGATATTTTTAAATTGTAAGTGCCCGGCTCTGTAAGACAGTGATAGAAGCTGTCTGCCTGCATTATTTGTCCGCCACCAAAATCAAAAGTTGTTACAGCTGCTTCATTTTGTGTTTTGGTATTATAAAATAAACATAACGGTTCGCAGCCTTGGTCTTTTCCTAACTGAAGATCCGGCATTGGAGGTTGACCAACAGTAACTGTAAATGTGTAGAAAACTGTGTAGTTAGGGCAAGCAATATCATACCCTGCCAGGTTATATACTGTTGTTCCTAAAGGATGTCCGTATTGTACGCTGCCAGTAGGCGAACCCAGAAATACTCCTGGTGTCCAAACGTAAGCGTAATTCTGACTACCACCTGTAGATCCAACAATTAACTTAACACTGTCGCCTCTACAAATTGTTTGATTTGGCGGCGTTAAGGTATAAGCTAGTGGCGTTAACACATCTATTTGTATTTTTTGAGATGTGATACAAGGCCCCAGCTGAACATTCAATGTATATGTTCCCGCCTGATTCGGCTGAATTGAAGGAATAGTAAGGTTTTGAGAGTTAGATGTAAATCCTGTTGAACCAACCCAAGTGTAAGTTGTTGCTCCACCCGGACCAGCAACATTCAATAAACTATTATAACACATTTGTCTGTACGCATCCAATGTAAATGTGATGATAGGATTTACGGTTAACTGCACGGTGTTTTGATTGTAACAAATTAGCGAACCGTTATTGTAAGATGTAAATACAGTATAAATACCTGTTGCTGCCTGCGTTGGGAAATACATGGTAACGTTAGCGCCTTGAGCGGTATAACTATTTGGACCAGACCACGAATAAGTTGCAGCGCCTTGCGAAGCGGAATTTAATGAAGCATTACTCGGCTCACAAACGCTTACCGTAGGAGTAACATTAACGGGATTAACAGGCACAACCGATATTTGGTTTGAACCTGTAATTGTACAACTTACAGTTCCAATTGCGAAAGTTGCTGTTGTGAAATAAGTTCCTGCATTAACAGGTTGAATATTAGGAATTGATGTTGCTTGTAAATTAGAGCTAAAGTTGTTTGGTCCAACCCAAGAATAAGCAACAGCACCTGGCGCCAAAGCGCTAATGTTAGCAGTTGCAAACTGACAAAGATTGTTTGGCACAGTAACCGCAACCGGCGATGTTGGAACTACCGATACGTTTGTTACTGCATTTGAAGTACAAACTAAAGTTGTTACAGGGCTTGTAAAATAAGCGGTTACGCTATAGTTACCTGAGTTAGCAGGCATTAAATTTGGAATGCTTGGATTTTGTATCACAGATGTAAATGGTGTCGGACCAGTCCATGAATATGAAGTTGCACCTGGTGCATTTGAAACGAGACTTAAGTTTGCAGCCTGACAAAGTGTGAAACTAGGCGTTACTGCAACTTGTGAGACAGGCACAACAGCCATATTTGTTGAGCCGGAAGCCTGACAGACCCCTCCGTTAGTAAATGTATTTGTTACCGTTACAGAATATGTTCCTGAATCATTTGGTACAGGGCTTGCAATCGAAGGATTTTGGGTGTTTGAATTATATGCATTCGGACCCGTCCATCCGTAAGTTGTTACGCCTGCAACAGTGCTGTTAACAGATAGTGTTACAGGAACACCCTGGCAAACCGGACCGTTATTGGTAACAGTTGCAATTGTTGGTGTAGCATTAACTATAACCTGTGTGGTTTGTGTACCCACACAACCGGCAGTATTTGTAAACGACACAGAGTAAACCGTTGTGGCCATAGGATTGGCCGTAACGTTTGGACCGCTTATTGTATTTAATGTTGCTGGTGGAGCCCATGTATATGTTGGTGCGCCGTTAGCTGTTAAGTTCACGGAATTACCGCTACAGATTGTACCACCGGTAATAGTTATTGGATTTAAAGGAGTGGTTGTTACTGAAACAACTGCGCTACCGGTTTTACAACCTAAATTATCTTTAACAACTACTGTGTAACTGCCGGATAAAAGATTTGTAGCAACAGAAGTGCTTTGAGCTGTTGGTGTCCATGTATAAGTATATGCAGGATTACCGCCTAAAACAGTTACCGTTGCATTTGAGGTAGGACAAGATGGTGTGCTCATCGCAGTAACAGTTAAGCAAGGACCCGTTTGATAGAACATACCGCACATGTTTATTGAATAACAATCACCAGTACTTGTAAGGCCATAGTTTGCTGTAGTTTGGCCGTTTAATGCAGGTGCACCAGGAGCTTGAATATAATCCCAGCATTGTTGTGAAGCAACAGGATATGTTGCGTTATTTACAAGACTGTTCATACGAATATTTGGAGCAGAGATCTTTTGAAGATCGCCAACAACCATAAAGTTTGAAGTGCTTGTAGGATTACCACAAACATTAAAACCAGAAATAACATTGTTAACTGTACCGCCAATACCAACTAAACAACCATCAGCAATAACTATACTTCCGGTAATATTTAAAGCCGGGTCAACGTAAACAATAAATAAAGTTGCTCCATCAGTATCTTTAGAAGGCGCCTGTGGCATAACCGGGCAACCGCTAAGAGAATAGGTTCCGTTTCCGGTAATAATTGAAGTAACATTAGCACGCGAGGTCCAAGTGCCACCATAACCCCAGCATTTATCAGTATGAAAACCTATCTGTGTCATTGCAAAAACCTGACTAATTGCAGAAGGATTAGTTATAGTTGCGTTAAAATTTCCTGAACCTGTTGCACCAGAACCACCAGCGTATAAGAAAGCGGCCTGAATAATTGCACCAGCGGGAATACCAGAAACAACAATAGGACAAGGTTGAGTAGTGCCGGTTCCTGGAGGAACACCACCAAATACCCTTTTATGTAATCTCGCTGAAACCTGTGTAAACCCTAATCCACAAGCTGTTTGCGTATAAGTGGTAGCAAGAGACCCATTACCATTCATTACGCTGTTGTTTGAATTTCCGCCTTTTGGTCCGCTTGACGTTGGAGGGGCAATATAACAAGTAGGACAAGGAGTCCCCGGCAATGGATTAGTGTACGTTTGCGCAAATACAGAAACATTAACTAGCAAACAAACGAAGAGGAATTTTAGGGAGTTTTTCATTAGGGTATATGTTTACATAAAGATATTGTTTCAGAGAGGGTTTAACAAATTATTCCCTCATTTTAACGGGCTCTTCACGAAGTATGCGAAGACGTTTTTAACTTAAACCGTTTTAATTCACAAAAAGCAAATTAAAATAAGCTATTTAACAATTTAAAAGGAACAATAGAATTTCATTAAAATAAAAAATCCCGCCCTTAAAAACGGGCAGGATCTTTATAAAAATTTTAAATTATTTACTTCATTAAAGTAACATGACCAACGTATTCTTTGCGTCCTTGGCCATTAGCTCCAACTGCTCTGATCTTGTAAATATAAACACCGTCCTGCGACTGAATTCCCTTTACAGTACCATCCCATCCTTTAGTGCAATCTTTACTAAAGAATAAAGAATTACCCCAACGATCGAACATTTCCATACTGAAACCTTCTGTTTTAAATCCTAAACCTTTTACAATGAACATATCATTTAATCCATCACCATTTGGTGTAAATGAATTTGGAATATAAACATTAAAGTCTTCAACGATTTCAATATTTTTGATCACTGAATCCACACAACCTTTGTCAGTTCTTTGGATCAACATGATAGGATAAAAACCCGGATTTTCAAAAACACGTTCAGGATGTTGAACATTTGAAGAGTCGTATCCACTAATACCGGTACCGGAGAACATCCAGTTCAAACTTGTTATGGGACCATATTTAGACATTGGATTAAAGGTTACCTGATTGTTGCTAGTAGTTACCACATCTGGTGTCCAGTTAAAATCTGAATGTGGTTTTGGCCAAACAACTATTGGAATTGGATGATCGTAAACACCCTTACAACCGTTTTTGCCTAAAGAAGTAATTCTTAAGTTATAAGTTCCCGGTTGATCAAGACAGTAGCTAAAACTGTCAGCTTGCATAATATTTGTTCCACCGAAATCGTAAGTTGTAATTGCCGCACTATTTTGTGTTTTAGTGTTATAAAATAAACATAACGGTTCGCAGCCTTGCTCTTTATTCAATTGAAGATCTACCATTGGCGGTTGATTAACTGTAACTGTGAATGTATGGAAAACGGTATAGTTAGGACAAGCAATATCATAACCTGCAAGATTGTAAATAGTTGTTCCCAAAGGATGACCATACTGTACACTGCCTGTAGGAGAACCTAAGAATACACCTGGTGTCCAAACATATGCATAGTTCTGACTTCCACCCGTTGATCCGGCAATTAATTTTACGCTATCACCTCTACAGATAGTTCTGTCTTGCGGTGTTAAAGTAAATGATATTGGATTTAATACATCAATATCAATTTTTTGTGTGGTAACACACGGCCCTAACGAAACATTTAAAGTATAAGAACCTGATTGATTTGGTTGAATACCCGGTATTACTAAGTTTTGAGAATTAGAAGTATATCCAGTAGAACTTGTCCAAGAATAAGACGTTGCCCCACCAGGACCAGCGACATTTAATAATGAGTTATAACACATTTGTTTATAAGGAACTAATGTAAATGTCAATCTTGGATTAACAGTTAACTGAGTTGTATTTGTATTGTAACATATTAAAGCGCCATTATTATAAGAAGCGGTAACCGTATATATACCTGTAAGAGATGGAGTACTGAAATACATTGTAGGGTTAGCAGTTGTTGCACTAAAACTATTTGGACCAGTCCAAGAATAAGTTGCTGCGCCATTTGAACTCGCAGATAACTGTGCGTTTGAAGGCTCGCAGATGCTTATTGAAGGCGTTACAACAATTGGATTAACTGGAACAACGTTTATCTGATTAGATCCTGTGGTAGTACAACTAACAGTTCCAATTGCAAAAGTAGCCGTTGAAAAATAAACTCCAGAAGAAATTGGCTGAATGTTACTAATTGAAGTAGCTTGTAAATTAGATGTAAAGTTGTTTGGACCAACCCACGAATACCCAATAGCACCAGGCGCTAACGCACTGAGATTTGCTGTTGTAAATTGACATAGGTTATTTGTCACATTAACAGCGACTGGTGAAGTTGGAACAACCGATAAATTGCTTACCGATGTCTGAAAACAAACTAACGTAGTGGTAGGGTTCGTAAACAGAGCCGTTAAACTATAATTACCCGAATTAACTGGCGTTACATTACTAATAACCGGACTTTGAGCCGTTGAAGTGTAACCTGCAGGACCAACCCAAGAAAAAGCTGTAGGTTGTAAAGGTATAGTCGTATTTAAGTTTAGGTTAGATCCTGGGCAAAGCGTGTAATTTGCACTAGACGGCGTTGCCGTATTAATAATAACTGCCACTAAACTTGAATCTTTTTTACAAGTTAATGTTGATGTAAATATCAAAGGCGTATTTGGTGCAGTGGTAAAAACTGTACTTGCCAAAGCCTGAGTATAATTGTAAACTGCAGTTCCGCTATATGTTCCGGCATTTAATGAACTGGAGTTTACAATGGATGGTGATTGTGTGTTTGAAGCAAAACTATTTGGACCTAACCAAGAGTAAAGAGAAGTTACAGTCTGACCGGCTGCTGCAACCGTAGGGTTTATTGGCGTTAATGAAAAGTTTAAAGTTGTGCCTTGACAAGCTGGTGCATTTACTGCAAATACCGAAATTGTAGGTGTTGGATTTACCATAACTTGCACTGTACTTGCGCAAGCGCCCACTGTACCATTTGAGCCAGCATAAACAGTGTAAATTCCACTAGCTAATGAGGTTGGATTGGGAGTATATAAAAATTGTGTAGTTATTACAGTGCCCGGACCCGGGGTTGTTTGGGTCATATAATTTCCAGTAGTTGGTGTTGGAACTGGGTTAACAGCTGTTGCTGTTGAATTTACAACACTAGTAAAGCCGCCCGGTCCTGTCCAAGAGAAAGTTAAAACACCTGTAGCAGTTGTTGTTATTTGAGCTGATAAACTTAATGTATTTAATGCAGGTGCTGAGCGCGAACACATCGCATAGCTTTCGTTAACAGTTGGTTTTATACCTGGAAGATAATAAACAGTTACACTTCCATTTCCATTTTGAGCCGCTGGTGCACATAATGAACCTGCTGGATAAAAACTTGATCCGCCGCCGCCGCCGCCGCCGCCGTTTGCACCAGTGCAACAGCCATCATTTCCGCCGCCGCCGCCGCCATAATAACCGCCGCCGCCGCCGCCGCCAGATGCAGTTTGCCATGGACCACCCTGGCCGCCAATACCTAATGCCCCAGGAGAACCTCCGGGAGGAGTTCCTGCCCAAGGTGTACCACCAACACCACCAGCAACTTGTGTTCCTCCACCGCCGCCAGAACCATAAGTATTACATCCTGCAGCTCCGTTATTGCAATTCGCCGCTCCGCCGCATACTGAACCTGAACCGCCGCCAGCACCGCCGCCGCCGCCAGCTACTAATACTCTGTTAGCTAAAGCGAAAGGCGCTACTCTAACATCTGAAGCACCTCCACCCCCAAATGAGGCATATGCTGCAGCACCAGTTGAGGCTTGACCTGTACCACCTCCATTAAAACCGCCTGAGGCAGCTCCTTGAGTTCCGGCACCGCCTACCATAATTTGAAATACCTGACCAGGTGTTACCGCATAAGTTGCTTGTATTGCAGCTCCTAAACCGCCACCGCCGCCGCCGCCTCTTGCGCCCCTAACAACAAATGTAACCGTAGTTACACACAGGGTACTTGGAACGGTAAATGTTTGAATTCCACCGGTAAATGCGAAATTTAAAGATGTGGCAGATGGAGCGATTGGTGCCAAAACTTGCCCACGAACACTGGTAAATGCCACTATTATTAATAAAGATATGATAAACTTTTTCATAAGATTTCTTTCAGCGAATTTATATTTAAGCTCTCTTTTTTTCATTTGTTCCTTTTTTGATACCAGTCAATCTAAACATTAACTTATCATTGATAAACAAAGGTAAACATTAAAGCCCTGATCCTTGCTTTTTTCAGTAAGTCAAAAGGGGGGTTTACTCAATCAAATCAGGCCTAAAGTTTAGCTTTTGAATTTTAACAAATAGCTTTTACTAGCCTTTAAATCGATAATGCCCGATTATGGTGTAAGAAAAGAGCATATCCTCAATGGTATTGCCGCCTCCAATGTTATGGGCAACAAGATAACGTTTACCATCAGCCGATCGCTGATCAGTAACAATGCCAATGTGAGTAATACCACTCACTACTTTCTTGTTCTGCAGATTCCAGGTAACAAGATCGCCGGGTTTATAGTCCTCAGCCCTTTCAGTTACAATTATTTCCGACTTTTTATTCGTAAAATAGGTCATTAGGTTGGGCACCCTTCTATGATCAATATTGGTGTCCGGGGCTTTGAGCTTCCATAATTTAGGGTAATCCTTAAAGTGTTTTACCATATCCTCATGAACTTCTTTTTGAAGATCGATTCCTACACCTCTGTAGGCCCTTATAACCAAGTCGGTACAAACGCCTGTATTTGGCGGAACGTCTCCATTAGGATATTTTATCTGAACATAAGCAGGAACATAAGTCACTTTTATTTTAGTTTGGTTTACCGCTTGAACAACCAGTTTTTGAAAAAAGGGTGCTTCTTGTTTGAACGAAAAAATCGCAAAAAAAAGGCAAAAAAGAGCGGTTTTGTATGATTTTGGTATCATTTTAGCATAAAAATACTAAATTTTCGCGAAAGACCATTTTTAACTTATTGCCAAATTTTAAACTGTGTTGATTTTAAAAATTTTGTACCTTTCCAAACCAATTAACTTAAAACTATGAAGGGAATTATTTTAGCAGGAGGCTCAGGCACTCGTTTACATCCACTTACTTTAGCAATGAGTAAACAAATGATGCCAATTTATGATAAACCAATGATCTATTACCCTCTGTCGGTTTTAATGATGGCAGGCATAAACGAGATCTTAATAATTTCCACACCACATGATCTGCCCCATTTCGAAAGACTTTTAGGAACCGGTGAAAGTATTGGTTGTAAATTTTCTTACATCGTTCAAGAAGTGCCAAACGGTTTAGCTCAAGCATTTGTTTTGGGCGAAAAATTTATTGGTAACGATAAAGTTGCTTTAATTTTAGGTGATAATATTTTTTATGGCATTGGACTTGGCGGAGCATTACGCCAAATAAATAATCCAGTAGGCGGTGTTGTTTTTGCTTATCACGTTAGCGACCCCGAGCGTTATGGTGTTGTTGAATTTGACAAATCATTTAAAGTTCTTTCCATAGAAGAAAAACCAAAAGAACCAAAATCAAATTACGCTGTACCAGGCTTGTATTTTTACGACAACACCGTTGTGCAAATTGCAAAAGACCTAAAACCTAGTCCGCGTGGGGAATATGAAATTACCGACGTGAATAAAGAATATTTAAAACAAGGTAAATTAAAAGTTTCTATTATGGATCGCGGAACTGCATGGTTAGATACAGGAACTTTTCCTTCGCTGATGCAAGCCGGACAATTTGTGCAGGTTATTGAAGAGCGTCAGGGTTTAAAAATTGGCTGTATTGAAGAGGTTGCTTTTAAAATGGGTTACATAAATAAAGAACAATTGATAAAAGTTGCCACACCATTAACTAAAAGCGGTTACGGCACTTATTTGTTAGACGTTGCAAAACATTCTTAATTCTTCTTCGTGAGCAATTATAACGCATTCTTAGATCTTTTCTTAAAACATTTAGAAGATCATCAATCGGGTTTAAATTCACGATCGCCAAAAGAGCTTTACGAACCCGAAAATTATATTTTATCCCTAGGCGGGAAAAGACTGCGTCCACTACTCGCTTTAATTGCCTGCGATCTTTTTGATAAAGATCCTAAACTTGCATTAAATTCGGCACTATCTGTAGAGCTCTTTCACAATTTTTCGTTGATACATGATGATATTTTAGATGCTGCTCCTCTTCGAAGAAACAAAGAAACCGTACATGTAAAATGGAATACCAACATTGCCATTTTAAGCGGCGATGTAATGCTGATAAAAGCAAAACAGGTTTTAGAACATTACGACTTTAAAGAATTTAAAAAACTGAATGTGCTTTTAAATAAAACGGCTATTGAAGTTTGCGAAGGACAACAACACGATATGAATTTCGAGAACAACGAGCATGTTCATGTAACAAACTACATTGATATGATAACCAATAAAACCGCAGTATTATTGGGTTGTAGCTTAAAAATGGGCGCCATTAATGCTAATGCAAAAGAAGAAGATCAAAATAATTTGTACGCCTTTGGAAAACATTTAGGTGTTGCTTTTCAATTAATGGATGATCTTTTAGATGCATTTGCTACAGATCCAAAAAAATTCGGCAAACAAATTGGTGGCGATATTATAGCGAACAAAAAAACATTTTTATATTTAAAAACACTTGAGCTTGCTAACGAAAAACAAAAAAAAGAACTTAAAAAATTATTAAAATTAAAAGATCAAACAAAAAAAGTAGAAGGTGTTCTGGCGATCTACAATGATCTTAATATAAAAAAATTATGTCAGCAGGAAGCGGACCGACACACATTGCAAGCCATTGATCTTTTAAATAAGGTAAATGCTAATTCTTCAAAAAAGGAAGCGTTAAAAAGCTATGCTAAAGAACTTTTAAATCGCCAAGCTTAATATGACCTACCAGGATTACAAACATATTATACCAATTCAGTTACGCTTTAATGATATAGACAGGCTTGATCATGTAAACAATGCCTGCTACCTGAGTTTTTTTGAATTGGGTCGCGTAAACTATTTTAATCAGGTTTTAAGCGACGCCATTAATTGGGACGAAAAAGGTTTTATTACCGCAAGAACTGAAATAGATCATATTACACCGCTTTATTTGCTGGATGAAGTGTATTGCTGTACCAAAATAAAAAAGCTTGGCACAAAAAGCATGACCATAGACAATGTGATCTTAAAAAAAGAAAATGGACAGCTAATTGAAGCTGCTAAAGGCATTGGCATTTTAGTAGCCATGGATTACTTAAAGAAAATAAGTATTGACATTCCCGCGAACTGGAGAAAACTAATAGAAGATTTTGAAAAATAATTTTTACAGATCGTCAAGATCAACAATATTCAACAATCTTCCTCCAAAAAAATAGATCTTGTTTTTCATTACTATGCTTTGTTCCACTAAATTAAGTGTAGCAAGCAGCTCAAAATTCTTATTTATTACATAGGTATTCTTATAATTAAAGATCACTGTTTTGTCCTTATACACTTTATCGCGTTTAAATAATTCAGTGAAATGATATTCATATTGAACGTCTACTTTATCCACACCATAAACTTTATTATTCTCAGTTTTAAAATAAACAACGTTATCGTTAATGAAATTCAATGGCACATAATACCCTTCTTTTTCAACATAATACTCGTCACCATTAATGAACTCCACAAAACGACCATACTTGTGATCATCAAGCGGAATAATGTTCTCGAACGATTCGTTATTGGAATTTGTTTGTATAATATTTTTTTTATCGGCCAGCAAATACGATTGTTTTTGTGGCAAAAAATCAATTAAGTTCTCAGATGAAGTAAATTTGCTTTGAGAGTTGATCTTTCCTGTATTAGCGTCAATATTCATTACAAAAGGTTTACCATACAGAACATAATTATCTTTGAACTGGCTAAGCCCTAAATTAATTAAAGTAATTGCAGAACCGCTTTTAGTAATTATCATTTTAGAAGTAGGTAATTCTTTTAGATCTAATTCCCACAATAATTCGCCACTTGCTTTTACAGCAATTATTTTTTCTTTCCCTGCAAAATAAACCACGTCTCCATCTATAAGAATATTAGAGCCCAGATGCGTTAATAAATTGTCTTCTTTAGTTGTTTTCTGCGACGAATTTATTTTTTGAACATTTTCTTTATGAACTACTGAGAACACCAATGTTTTTTGATTTTTTTCTGCGGTAACAAGCGGATGGGACCAAAGTAAACCCGTATGAATATTAATGGCATGTAACCCATTTGCAGCAATGATAATGGTTGTATCATTTAAATATTTTACATCCATCCAATCTTCCTTGTGTGATAGATTGGCTTTCCAATAAACAGTGCCGTTCAATAAACTTATGCAGTTTAATTCATCCGGTTTTTTAGGATCATCATAGGTTAAGCCTGAGCTATTTGCTGGAATGGCATACACGATCCGGTCTTTAAAATCATAAACCTCAAAGCCATGTTTTTTATCGTAACGACTGGTTTTTGCTTCGTTCGAAAAAAGCAAAAAATCGCCGGTTAATTTCAGATCAAAACGTAGGCTTTCGTATAACCAATTAATTGAATCGGTAGCGCAATTTAAACCTGCAATAAATCCTTTATTAATGTATAACCTTCCGGAAGGATCTTTTTTGCGCGTAGAAAAAATTAACTGATTAGAAGCAGTATCAGACTGGTAATCATATAAAGGTGAGCTTAAGCTAAATGTTCTAGCAGTAATTGTTTTTATACTTGTTGCCGAAATACCAAGATCTTTAGTAAAAGATTTATAATAATTCATTTGTGTTTGCGCGAAACCGGAAAAACCTAGGCAAACAAAAAGAAGTAAACGAAAAATGTATCTCATAAAAATATTTTAAAAATTAAACTCTCAATCCAATTATCAGAACGTCGTCTACCTGCTCCAGATCGCCTTGCCAATCGGCAAGTTTCTTATCAAGAAAGTTCATTTGTTCTTTCATTGGTTTGGTGGCTATCTGCGTCAACAATTTCCTAAAGTTTCCAACCATAAATTTTTTGCCTTTTGGTCCACCAAACTGATCGGCATAGCCATCACTAAATACATACAACTGATCGTTCTTTTGCAATTGAATAGTAAAGTTGTCAAAATTCTCTTTCTCTCCTATAAACGCTCCAATAGGAAATTTGTTTGCGCTATGCTGAATTAATTCTCCATTTCTTACGATATAAAGTGGATTATATGCTGCAGCGTATTGCAATTCTAATGTGTCATAATTAATGCAGCACAGGGTTATATCCATACCATCTTTAGATTGTGTGCCTTTATTACTTACGTGCAACGTATTTATTACACCCTCGCGCAATTTGTCTAATATCTCAGATGGCTTTATAATATTGGTATTACTAATTATATCCTTTAAAATATTATGTCCCACCAAACTCATAAAGGCGCCTGGCACACCATGTCCCGTGCAATCTACTGCAGCAAAGTAAGTAAGATTATTTTTCTTTTCCACCCAATAAAAATCGCCACTAACAATATCTTTTGGTTTAAACAGTACAAAAGAGTTTGGCAAAATTTGATCTATGATACTTTGCGGTGGCAATATCGCTTCCTGAATTCTTTTCGCATAATGAATACTATCTGTTACCTGCTTGTAAAGTATCTCTAACTCTTCGTTTTTATTTTCGATCTCCGATTTCTGACGTACAACTTCTTCTGTACGCTCCATTACCTTGCGCTCCAAACTACGTTCGTTCTCTGCAAGATCATCCCTCATTTTTAGTAATGCATGTCCTAAAGTATCATCCTTACTTAATGGCTTGTAATTAGCGTCAAATTTTCCGGCACCTGTTTCTTTTGCAAACTCTGTAGTTTGCTCCATCGACTGAATAAGGTCTGTTAGCGCAATGCCCATTTCACCAACCTCATCGTTCCTTGTTTGAATGCGTTCTTTAGGCAAGATACCAAGGCCCATAGAAAGCAACATTTTCTTTAGCACTTGTATTGGTTTTGTAATAGAACGCGTAGTGTATAAAGCAATAAATATTCCACCAATTACAAGCGTAATACCAAGCAATTGTACAAATCCTTTTAAGAATTTAAAAGAATCAAACATCTCATCTTTTACCTTCTCGGCAGCCTCTTGTTTAAAAGCAATTAACGAATTAAGATTACGGTAAATGGTTTTGATATTCACCTCAGAATCTTCGTAAGGCAAACGCGCCATCATGTATATGTTTGGATCTTCGTATGCTTCGGCAGAATTTAATTGACCAATAATTTCGTTTTGATAAACTTTAAATAAAGTTTCTACTCTGCCAAAAATTACGCGCAGCTGTGTTTTCTCATCTGCAGACCAGGTTTGCGATAACGCCAGTAACAACTTCTTCTTCTCAGGATATTCTACCCGAATGATATTTTTTAATTCATCTCTAAATTCAATATCATTAAAACTCTTATTGTAAAACCATTTTGAAACATTTGTGTGCGAACGTTGTAATAAAAGATTTAATTCTTTTAATTCGGCAACACTTGGTGTTACCTGACCTACCACTGTCTCGGTTTGTCTTTTGCTGTCGTTTAAAGTAAGAACAGTTAAAATAAAGGCTACCATTGTTAAAACAATAAATGAGCCAAATCCTAATCCAATTTTTCTTCCTATCGTGAATCTAATTGCCATTAGTCTATTTTAATATTTAACTCCTTACATTTCTTTTTAAACTCTTCTTCCTTCGCCTTATCGTTCAGCATTTTGTAAATACTATGAAGCGCCTCAACTGCTTTCACGTTTTTATTATCAACTTTATAAACTTTAATAATAAATTGCTCGGCCTGTTTTGCAAGTTTTATAATATTTTCCTGCACAACATCTATCTGCGAGAAGTCTGCGCCGTAATCAAGACCCTTACCTAAATTCACAGCCTGGTTATAGTACATAATACCGAGGTTAATGTTTGCCGAAGGATTCTCCGGTTGAATATCTAACACTTTTAACAATGCTACTTTAGCAATATCCTGAGCAGAAGTATTTTTATTATCCTTATTAAAAATATCAGAGTACAAACTTCCAACAGCTAAATAATATTCAATATCTCTCGCTGTAAAATTTGTTCCTGGCTCGGCTAGAACAAAATTTTCTTTAAACCTGTTGTACGCAACTAGACTACGTGTGTAATTAACAGAATCCATTAACAAAAATTTAGACAGGTTAAAATAACCAGCAGCAATATTTGAAATTAATTTTTTATTATTGGTAGCAAAGGTCTCATCTGGTTTAAGTGCGCCGGAGGTTTTAAGTGAAGAAAGAATGGTATCGCGTAAAGAAGAATTTAATTTTAGTTTGTCGCTGCGTTTGTATATTTCAAAATAAATATATGCGCGTGTTGTCCAAGCAACAAAGTCACCTTTTGTTTCAGGGTGAACGATAACACTGTCAATGGCAAGCTTGGCCATGTCAGCATTTTTAGATTGCAGTAATTGTTGGGCTCGGTTAAGCTTATCATTCTGCGCAAAACCATTTACAACACACAGCAATAAAATGCTATATGTAAAGGTTTTTACTATGTTGCGCCATTTGCTCATTTTAATTTGTTTTAATTTTACTCAACATTAATTGCTAGTGCTTTAAAATCATCATTTGTTTTCAGGCCGGCTTTTACGGCATTATTTTTATTGTACTCAAATTTTAATTTGTTATCAATTACTACAAAATTTATACTCGATCCTGTTTTGCAGGCATTAGGACTTTCGGCAACAATCAAAGTACCTTTTGATTTGTTTTTAGAAGAAACATCAGCTACCGTTTTTGAAACTTCGGGTAACAAGTAAATTATTTGTGCTGCAACAGCTGCATCAAACGTGTAAGAATTTTTAACCTCAATATCCTGATTACCTACCTTTTTTTTGCTTGCTAATGTTTTTAATTCTGAAATAAGATTTTCGTTCTTACCAACTACGTAGATTACAAAATTGCCAGCCTTCTTTTTGTCAGACCATTCAAAATAACGCGTAAAATTGTAAAGGAATACGGCCTTGATCTTTGCATTGGTATCGTAATTAGATGGTTGTTGAAATCTAAGCGAGATAACGCAAAATAATAGTACCCAATATTTAAAACTTTTGGCCAGTTTTTTAAAATTTATCTAATTTACAAATATAATTATTGCTTTTTAATAGCTTTTATTGTTATTTTTATATTTTAGTCTTAAAATCGTATCACAATTGAGTCCTAACAACAAATACAGCAGTTACTCTGATAACGATTTAATTAACGTTTTTTTAGAAAAAGATGATAATAATATCGTTGGGATCCTTTACGAGCGCTATGGACACCTGGTTTTAGGTTTATGCATAAAATACCTCAAAAACAAAGATGAGGCGCAAGATGCAGTAATTCAAATATTTACGGGCTTAATGAAAGACCTCAAGAAGCACAAAATTGAGTTCTTTAAAAGCTGGTTATACGTTTATAGCAAGAATTTTTGTCTTATGGAACTCCGTAAAAGGCAGAGTATGCTTAAGAAAGAGCTCGAATTAAAAGAAAATGTGCACTTAATTATGGATTTTTCAAATCCAGAGCATCTCAATGAAAAGGAGAAGCAAATTGTGATAATGGAAAAAGCTATGGAACTGTTGAATATTGAACAAAAAAAATGTATAGATCTCTTCTATTTAAAGAACAAGTCATACATCGAAATTGTTGACATTACAGGTTACACAGCCAACGAAGTAAAAAGCCACATACAAAATGGCAAAAGAAATTTGAAATTAAAAATGGAAATACTAATTAATGAAGACCCCAATAAATAACGATAATTTAAATCAACTTTTTAATAAAGCAAAAGCGGATAAACAGAGTTTGGATGACTTTGAGAAGGATGCTATTGAAGGTTTTGATATGTTGGAGTCTGAACAGGAAGCTGCTGATCTTAAAGCCGCTTTAGATACCCGTATTCAAAAAGAATTGTTTGCTAAGGAAGAAGAAAGGAACCCAAAAGTTTATTGGTTTGCTGCTGCTGGATTGATCTTAGTTATTGGATTAACCGTTTTATTTATTCGAAATAACAACGACTCGCTTTCTAATGGTCATGATGTTGCCATTGTAAATAACGTTCAGGAAAGTGAGAAAAATGTTTTGCCCGACAGTAAAGTAGAATTAAAAGAACAGGCCGTTGCGCCTCCAACTGAAGCGTTAACTGTTACTGACGAAGAAAGCCCTGCGAAAAAATCTGAAGAAAAATTAAAATTAGGAAAATTAGATGGACAAGATCAGGCAGGTGAAAAAGATATGGTGGCAGCTGATGCAAAAATTGTAGATGATGAAAAAGAAGCCAAGCCAAGAATGATTGTAGCAGCTTCAAAAGGTCCTGTAGACATTAAACAATTTGAAAAAGAACAATCGGAAAGAAAAAAAGAAGAAGTTGCTGATGAAATTGTTTCAACAGGTAGTGGCTCAAATTCGAAAGCTAATTCAAACACCTCTGCCTTAGATGATCTTGCAAAAGGTTCAAGAGATAAAGAAGGCGACGTGTTTAAATCTGTTACTACTAAAACTCCTAGTCAAAATGTAAAATTGGCTGAAACAGAATCAACGCCTAAAAATGAAGTTGCATTTGGAAGTCCAAAAGAAAAAGCAAAAAAAGAAGACAGGAAAGATAATGATGCAGAAGAAGATTTAAATCAGCCCGTAGCTGTTAATATGGATAAGAATACATCTGTTAACAGAGAAGAAAAAGCAGGTAAAAAAGCAAAAAGAGCCAATAACAAACAAAGTGCTGCGGGTATGGTTATTGGGAACAACGATTATAAACCAGGCTCACCAAATACTACTACAACAAAAGACGCTGTTGTTCTTGAAACTACTACTGCCAACACCGCAGCAGCTGAAGCACAAATAGAAACTGTAGCTTGTTATTACACTGGTGGCGAAACTGCTGCTACAACTGATTTGAGGAATAAATTAAAAGGTAAAGATATAGATCAGAAATTTGACGCGACACTTTTTGTGAATGAAAAGAAAGCGGTAGAAAAAGTAGACTATATAAACTCTTACGATCTTAGCGCGAAACAAAAAGAAGAGCTAACTAAAATTTTAAAAACCTTGTGTAAGTTTAATTTCTCGGTAAATCCAACTACAAAAGGGTTATTTCCTTATAAGATATTATACAGACCTTAATAAATTCAATCTACGAATACGAATCTTTTCGAATGTACGAATCTAATACTTCGTCTACGAATTACCAATAAGTACGAATAATACGAATCTAACCGCTGATTCGTAAATTCGTATTAAATTCGTAATTCGTGTTTATTTCTTCGTCAGCTCCTTAAACACATCTTCCATTTTTTGCTCTTCTTTATTTAAGGTTAACACGCTTAAATTATTAGCAACAGCAAAATTAAAAATGTCTTTACGCACATCGTCTTTAGAGGTTGAAACCAATTGCCAGGTATTGCCCTGCAAATGACTTACCTTTTCGATATTGGTTATTTTACGAAGTAATTTTTCGGAAACTTCTTTATCAAACTCAACAGTAATAATTTGTTGTGTGGTATTTTTTTGAAGGTTCTTTGTTTCATCGTTCGCAACGATCTCACCTTTGTTAATGATAATTACGCGATCACAAATAGCTTCTACTTCCTGCATAATGTGTGTACTTAACATTACCGTTTTTTCCTTTCCTAGTGCCTTTATAAGCCCCCTAATTTCTTCTAATTGATTTGGATCTAAACCTGTTGTTGGCTCATCCATGATCAATACTTTAGGATCGTGAATAATGGCTTGCGCTAAGCCAACACGTTGCCTATACCCTTTACTTAACGCGCCAATTTTTTTATTCTGTTCAACTTGCAAGCCGGTCATCTCGATCATGTCCTTCACGCGGCCCTTTAAATTTTTTATTTTATAAATGCCACCAACAAATTCTAAAAATTCTTTTACGTACATATCCAAATACAATGGATTGTGCTCAGGCAAATAACCAATTTGTTTTCTTACCTCTAAACTTTGTTGTGTAATATCAAATCCACAAACCTTGGCGCTGCCTTCTGTTGGAGGAATGTAGCAGGTAAGTATTTTCATCATTGTACTTTTACCGGCACCATTCGGACCTAAAAAACCAACTATCTCATTGCTTCCAACCTCAAAAGAAATATTATTAAGCGCTTTTTGAGCGCCATAAAGTTTTGTAATACTATTTACTTGTATGGACATATTATTTCTAGTTCCTGGTTTCGTTTTTCTTGTTAGATCTATTTATTTTCCCTGAACACGTTTGTCACTACCCAACCTTTTCCCCAATCGGCAACTTCTGCTTCCGACCATAGCTCGGGAAAGAAAATTCTTTTTTGAAAACGTGGTGGTAAATATTTTTGCCAGTTAGTACCGCCTGTTGCAGCAATATCTTCAGTGTTTTGTTGAAGGTATTGAACGGCAGATTTGTAGTGTACCAGAGGCCAGTTAATATTTACGTTAACATCCAATTCTTTTAAAGCATTAACTACTTTCAAACTTTTCTGATCAGCTTCAGGTAGCGACTTATACTTAGCCCAAACATTTTTTGTTTTATACTCTTGAGCTAACTTAATAAAATCCTTCCCGTATTTTTTCTCGAATTGTAATAGAGTTAATGTTTTTTTACCTGTACTTAATTCCGTCGCTCCCTTATTCCAATAAATGTGATTGAACATTTCTTCAATAGATGGGTTCTTATCTTTTAAAGTAGGTCTTACTTCTTTATCAACCAAATTAAAGAAATCGGTAGAGCAAATTTCTATCTTACGGTATTGCGCACTCTGAAATCCACTAGCAGGAAGCAAAGCCATGCGGTAACGCAGAAATTGTTCTTTCTCCATGCCGTTTATCATGATCTCAAAAGATTTTGTAAGTGCTTCAAAATAACGATTAATGCGCCCTACTCTTTCAGCAAAAAAATCTGGTTCCAGTTTTTCTTTACATCCAACTAGTTTTCCATTGGGTAAAATATTTGGTCCATTATTTCCAATTTGCTCAAATTCATGCAAGGCCAATTTAAAATACAATTCGGTAATTTGATGATACATGATAAAGATCTGTTCATCAGGAAAATCCGTTTTTGGATTCTGAAGCGTTAATAACGTTTCTACCTGCGTATAATCCCAATAAGTTAAATAATTAGATAATAACAAGCCATCCAAATAACTATTTATATCCTGACCCATTTGGGCATACTTATCTTCAAGTAATTTTATTTTCTCTTCAGTTTTGATATCTATTGCCATAGCTATTTCTTTTTATATTCTGTTTTCCTTCCTGTAAGCCTTTCAAAAATACTCATTTTATCTATTAATTCCTCTTTTATTCATTGCCTTTTGGTAAGCATTGGCATACTTTAAATGTTCTTCGTAAGTACAAGAAAAATCAGAGTAACCATTCAGCTCAGGCTTGGCGCAGAAGAAAATATATTTATGTTTTATATGGTTTAAAACTGCATCAATAGATTGAATGGAAACAAGGCAAATTGGACCCGGCGGTAAACCTTTATTTTTATAGGTATTATACGGCGAGTTGATCTCTTTATCAGCATCCAAAACCCGTTGAACATCAAAATTTTTATTGGCAAATTTTAATGTTGGATCAGCTTGCAACAACATATCCTTGCGAATGCGATTAATATATACACCCGCAATTTTTTCCTGCTCGCTTTCAATGGCACTTTCAGATTGGGCGATAGAAGCCAGTGTAATTATTTCAGGAATAGTGAAATTAATTTTCTTCGCCAAAGCTTTTCGCTTTTCACTCCAGGTTGCGTTATAGGTTTGTTTTAAGGCGGCAATAAATTCATCCAAATTACTTGCCCAGCCTATTTCATAAACGCCAGGACGGATCAACGCAAAAGCATTATCAGGATCTAATTTAAAATCGTCGTACAATTTCTTTTCGTCACTTAAATAATTCTCAAGATCATCTTCGTTCAATTCAAGTTTATCGTCTACATACACAACAAACTCTTCCAAATTATGAATTTGAGAATTGAATGTAAGTTTTACTTTTTCCTGTTTATTGTACTTAATAAGATTAATGATCTGGCGCTTGGTCATGCCATTGGTAATGCGGTATTTGCCCGGGTGGATATTTTTATCCAGATCCATTTTTTTCGCAAGGAATTCAAACGCCTCAAGATCGTCAATAATATTCTCGGAGTTAATATCGTTTATTACATCTTCAAATGTATCATTGGACTCAATGTACACGTAAGTGTAATTTTTGTCTTTTAAATGAATGGCGCCGGCAATATACTTTTGGTAAATAAAGTAGCCGCCCGCTGCTAATGCAAGAATTAAGATCAGACTAATTATTTTACCTCTTCCCTTTTTACTCATAACAAACGTTCAATTTGTTCTAATGCCATTTTTGCTTTCTGGTTCTTAGGATTTTTCTTTAAGATAAGTCCTAAATATTTTTTTGTCGAATTTTTATCTTTCATAAAAACATAATAACCTGCTAAATTTAATAATAATGGTTCATAATCCGGATCAATCTTTTCAGCATTTTTATAAAGTCTAAATGCCTCTGCCTGCTGCCCCTGACTCAATCGTATATATCCCAAATTCGTCATCGCCGAAACATGTTTCGGGTTTTCTTTAAGAATAAAAGAAAATTGCTCAATAGCATCGTTAAAATTATTTAAACTTGCCAATGTACTTCCCAATTTATTCCTGAAGTCTAAATTATACGGCGCCAGCTTAACTGCCTGCTTGAACCATTTAACCGAACCAGGAACATTATTGGTATTATAATACGATTCTGCAATTCGGTAACAGGTCCACGCATCTATATTATCGTAAGAAACTTTGGTAAATAAAATATTAAAACATTTTTGCTCGCCAGCCTGGCTCACATAACCAATTATTTTTTGAAAATCCTGCTTTATAAAATTTAATTGTATCAAAGCGCGAAGATTAGTAAACAGGTCATTCGCAGTTTTATCTTTTAATAAAGCAGTTGCAGAATCCAAATAAGGATTATTTTGGTCAAATTTATCGTACTGGTTAATGTAGGCTTGAGCTTTTGTCAACGCGCTAGGGTCTTTTTCGTTAACAGAATATAAACCTACAAAGGTTTTAATTTTATCCTTTTCTATTTTAGAAATTGGTTTCCGTATATAATGATCATGCACTGAAACATGGGGAATATCCGTAGAACCTGTTGCAGGCATATGGCAGCTTACGCAATTTAAAAACTTGGAAGGTGCGTGGCCTTGTTTTGCATTTCGCGCCAATACAACATTTTTATCTGTACATAAAAGATCCGACTTACCATTTGAATTATGACAGCCATTACAAGCTTCGTTAAAAACTTCTGTATTTGTTTCTTTAACACTTACATGAGGGTTATGGCAAGTTACACAGGTTAACGCTTCTTTGTATGGCTTTAAAGAATTTTTACTCTTTACTTTTTCATACGACTTAATAAAACAAGCGCTTTGTTTTAACCTATCAGCATGCGAGGCCATTATAAAATCCTCATCCGCATTTTTATATTTTGGCAAGAACACCGAAATATAATCGCTCAATTTTTGTCCGGGTTTAAAATCGTAAAAGGATTTGCCTTCTTTTAAAACTACATTTCCTTGCAAATGACATCGCTGGCAAAGATCAAATTGTCTATCAATAGATAATTTTGCGGGATTTACAATCGTGTAATCAATTAATTTGGAGGTGTCTACTTTTGTTCCTGACTGTCTTTCTGCAACGTGCAAAGAACCCGGACCATGACAGCGTTCACAATCTATACCCGTTGGAATACTGGTGTATTTATTTTCTGAGCCTAAAACAAAATCAGGATAACCGTTATGGCAACTCATACATTCTAACCCTATCTTTCTTGTAAAATGTGTATTAACACCGTTCTCAAAACCCGGCGGCAAATCCCAATGTTTTTTTTGTGTGTAATAGGTCATTGGCATTTGGTTGATATAACCATTAACCGTTTGTAGATGCGAATTGGTGTGTTGGCCCGAACCAATAATGTAATTAACCTGCTCCGTTCTCGAAAAAACTGTGTCACTTTTTTCTAAACGAAATTCTTTAAAAAATAAACTATCCTTATCCCAGAATGCATTGTAATGCATGTTAGAATATTTATCGTAGATAGTAGACCTTGAAAAATCGGCAGAAGATTTTTCTTTGGTAGCAAGTCCCAACGACTTACCCATACCGGTTTTAACAAAAGTGTTGTAAATATTTTGGTGACAAAGTTTGCAGGTATTCATGCCAACATATTTGGCAGAATCGGAATGATTTAAGTAAAGTGACGGATCTTTTTTTGGAACTTCTTCTGCGATCTTTGAATGCGGCACATCGCAAAATTTTAACAGCCCAATTAATGCAATAGCAACAGATAAAAATATATGGACTTTTTTAGGCACCGGTATTTATATGTTGGAGGAACCAAACATCTTCAAAGGAATTAATGCCTTTTTTATGCCATGCTTTTTTTAAACCACACTTTTCAAAGCCTGCCTTTTCAAATAAAGCAAGACTGGCAGAGTTAGATTGGTTAACGTTAACATAAATTTGTTTCAAATGCAGAGTTGTAAAACAATAGAATTTCATCAACTCAATACACTCTAAAGCAAATCCGTTTCCACGAAATTGATCATGAACATATATTCCCAAACCACAACGTGCATGCTGCGGTTCAAATTCAAAAAGATCGACGATGCCAATTGTTTCATTTGTATCTGCTTTACAGATCATTAATCGCAATTGTTTATTGGTATAAATATCCTGGTAAGCGGTATTCACAAATTCATCCAATACCGCTTTCGAAAAAGGCGTTTGCGTGTAACTCACCTCCCACAAGCTGTGATTATTCTCCCAACGGTATAAAATGTCGGCATCTGATGGCTCTAAAGCTCTTACAGAAATATTTTCTCCTTTTAAAAACATCAATCTTTATAATAAGGTAAACGTTGTTCTTTTATTGTTTGGTGCAATTGTTCAACAGTATAAAAAGGTAATTCTAAAAAACCGTTATGAAGATCAAAATTACTAGAGCTTGCAAATTCAAAATACTCATTCTCATTCATGCGTTTCATTAAATCAAAATACAACTCCTCTTCATTATTTGTAACAGCATAAAAATGCTCGAAAAATAATTTTATGGGTGATAAACAGGTTGCTTCGTATTGCCTTACAGGACCGAACCTGGAGATCATTTCCTGCAACATTTCCAATTGATGATCGAAACTAAAAACAGGATTCTTTTTTAATTTTATAAATACGCTTTCTATCTTTTTTTGCGAGAGCGTTTTTAGCAATGCTTCCGAAGAAACATTTAACTCATGGCCTTTAATGGTCAACGAATTATAATTACCATTTATCATTAAACCAATGTGTGGTGGTACTCTGTTTGCATGCAAAGACACAAGCCATATATCTTTATGAAGGCTTTCTTCACGAAGATCAACAGTGCTTAATTTTATATTTACAGTTTCAACGATCATGCGATTTCAATGGTGCCATTAAATACTTTTACCGCAGGACCAATTAACCAAATATTATAAAAATTTTGTTCCAGTACTCTTTCAAATGTTACTTCTAAATTTCCACCCAATGTTTTTATCAAACAATTATTCTTGCCATTTGAGATCCCTTTTATTGCTGCAACCAATGCAGCAGCAGTAACACCTGTACCGCAAGAATAAGTCTCATCCTCTACTCCTCTTTCGTAAGTGCGCACAAACAAAGCATCATCCTTTCTTTCAATAAAATTAACGTTGGTTCCTTCTTCTTTAAACCGATCGTTATATCTTATCAAAGTGCCGTTCTTTTTTACATCAAATTTTTCAACATCATCAACCATTTTTACATAATGCGGCGAACCGGTATTTAAATAAAAAAAATCATCACCCATCTCAACTGTTTTTACATCCTGCATTTTTAAGGCTACAATTTCGTTTGCATCAATTGTCGCTTCATGTATACCATCAATGGCTAAAAATTTTGCCGAATTTTTTATGATACCTAATTGTTTTGCAAACGCGGTAATACAACGTCCACCATTACCGCACATGCTGCTTGGATTGCCATCGCTGTTATAATAAACCATTTTAAAATCAGACCCCGGCTCAAGCTCCAATAACATCAATCCGTCTGCGCCAATACCAAAGCGGCGATCACACAATAGTTTTACCTGCTCGTTGGTCAACGAAATATTATTCTGACGGTTATCTATCAAAATAAAATCATTACCTGTGCCTTGGTATTTATAGAACGAAAGTTGCATAAATAAAATTTAGTTAATTTTTGCCAGTAGATCTGAATCAACAACTCTTTCAAGAGATCTAAAGTCGGAACCGTAAAAAAGTTTGTAAACCTGGTCTGAACTTTTGATGTAATACGATTTATCTAATTCGTAAAGAGATACGTTATTGTAATCCATGAAACCATATAGCATTACTTTGTTCTTTGAAAATCGATAACCTTTTGAATTTAACGGCGTTTTCCAAAATTCTATAAAATAAAGATCGGATGTATTGTCTTTCACGCCGGCGATCTCTGCAGCCAAAGAATCATTTGCTGAAACTGTAGGGCTAATACGAATGATCTTTACATTTTTAATGGATAACATCTCATCAGTAGCAATATTAATTTCTGAATTGTCTCTGATAAGACTATCCACTTCTGAATAATTTACTTTGTTCGTTTTTCCAAGATTAATTTTAAAACGTTCTTTATCTTTCTTTTTCACTTCATCTTCATCGGCGTTTTTTACAGGCTGTTGAACAACTGTAATTTGCGATTTAGCCGAATCTTTCATTTTATTAAAAAGATCGTTTATTTTAAAAACAAAAAAACCAACGCCCACTAAAAGACCAATTGATAATCCAAAAACAAAAGTGGGTATTTTACGACTGAATCTCATTCTAATTTTCAAGAGTAAATTTAGCATTTTTTTTGTTGCGCCGGTTAAGGATTGTTAAAAAGAATACAAAAACGTAACAACGATATTAACTTTGCGTTATTAATCTTAAAAACTAAAAAGAAGTATGAAAAAGTTGTTGTCAACCATGTTTGTGGCGTGTTTAGGTGGATTAATATCCTTAGGCGGCGCCCGTTATTTTTATTCAGAGGATAAAAATAGTGTCAGTCAAATAACAAAACCATTTCAGCAGCATAATATTAAGCTGGCTAACTACATAGAAAGCCAGGGAGCTGCGCTTACAACAGATTTTACAAATGCTGCCGAAAGATCGGTTAACGCCGTGGTTCATATAAAGACCACCAGCGAACAGGTAAATAATTTAAACTATGATCCTTTTGCCGAGTGGTTCTACGGGCCGCAAAAAAGGCAACAAAATTATAGCATGGAAGGAAGCGGCAGTGGTGTGATCATTAGCGATGATGGTTATATTGTAACCAACAACCATGTAGTTAGCGGTGCAGATAAAATTGAAGTAGTTCTTAACGATAAAAGAACTTACGTTGGCGAAATAATTGGTGCAGACGCAAGTACGGATGTAGCTTTAATCAGAATAAAAGAAAAAGGACTTCCTTTCTTAACCTATGGTAATAGTGAAACCGTGAAGGTTGGCGAATGGGCTTTAGCTGTAGGAAATCCTTTTAACCTCGAAAGCACTGTTACTGCGGGTATCATTAGCGCCAAAGGAAGAAGTAATATTTTAGATGTGAATAAACGTCCCATTGAATCGTTCATACAAACAGATGCCGCTGTAAACCCAGGTAATAGTGGCGGCGCGCTGGTGAACGTAAGTGGCGAATTAATTGGCATTAATACAGCCATTGCTTCTAACAACGGTGCTTATCAGGGCTACTCATTTGCTGTACCTGTAAATATTGTTAAAAAAATTGTGAGCGACCTGGTTGAATTTGGCGTAGTTCAAAGAGCATATTTTGGAGTAAGTATTCGTGATCTTGATTCTAAATTTGCTACCGAAAAAAACATTAAGCTTTTAAAGGGGATTTATGTAAATGGCGTAACGCTAGGCGGAAGTGCTGAAGATGCAGGAATCCAGGAGGGTGATGTGATCACTAAAATTGAGAATGCCAATGTTGGAAGTGTGAGCGAATTACAAGAGCAATTAAGCAAATACAGACCGGGTGACAAAATTAATGTTGTTACAACAAGAAATAATAAAGAAATGAATATGGCCGTAGTTTTAAAAAGTTTAGACAATACAACCAGCTTAGTTAAGAAAAGCGAGATCACAAAAAAATCACTTTCGGCCCTGGGAGCTGATTTTGAAGAAATGAATTCGGAGGATCTTGCTAAATTCAGGATCAATAATGGTGTAAAAATTAAAAAACTTTCTGTTGGAAAATTATCACAGGTGGGTATAAAAGAAGGTTTTATCATTACCAGTATTGACAAGAAAAAAGTAAGTAACACACAGGATATAACTAACTTATTAGAGAACAAGTCAGGCACAGTCTTGATCGAAGGTTTTTATCCTAATGGCGCCCGCGCCTATTACGGATTTTCATTATAAATCAAGGTTAAATGCCAATAAAAAAGCGGACCCCCAACGGTTCGCTTTTTTTGTTTCCATTACAAGGCAATCTAAGAAATTTTCATACTTTTGATAAGCTAAATTGCAAATTTGAAGTCAAGCGATCCCATATTAAAATTAAAAAAAAGGATAAAGGAACTTGAGAAAGAGAATAAGGTATTAAAGAAAAAGAAAGACATTTTTTTTACAGACAAACCAACTGTAAAAGCTCCTAAAGAAATAAAACCACTTTTTGATGCCGCCTCTTTAACGGTTAAAAAATATTTTGAATCCTTTACCGCTAACCCGAGCTTATCTAAAATTGAAGTAAATGGGCAACGTTACATTTTAATGCGTGCCGAATCGTTGGCAAACGATTTTTTTAAGAACATCATTAAACTATATGCCGACCGGCCTTTACCCGAAGCAATAAAAATTGGCAGGAATTTATTATTTGACATGGCTCATTTAATTGGAATGGAGGATGCGAAAAACTTTCATACTAAAATGAAGTTAAAAGATCCACTTTCGAAATTATCCGCCGGGCCGGTGCATTTTGCATATACGGGCTGGGCTCTAGTTGATATCCTGGAAGAAAGTAAACCAAGCCCTGACGAAAATTTTTACCTTAAATACAATCACCCTTTTTCTTTTGAAGCCGACTCCTGGATAAGATCAAAAGAAAAAGTAGATTTTCCTGTTTGTACGATGAATGCCGGCTACTCTTCAGGTTGGTGTGAAGAAAGTTACGGGATTAACTTAACAGCAGTAGAAGTTACCTGTCGCGCAAAAGGTGACAAGAATTGTACTTTTATTATGGCTCCACCCGATAAAATAAATGTATACCTCCAAAAAGAATCGGTAAAATATAAAAGAGTAAGAAAATACGATGTACCATTGTTTTTTGAAAGAAAAAAGGTAGAAGAAAAATTAAACAATGCCGTTAAGGAAAAAGAAACACTTTTAAAAGAAGTACATCACCGTGTAAAAAATAATTTACAGATCATTACCAGTTTATTACGCTTGCATGCCGACAAAGAAAACAACCTTCATTTTTCTGAACTGGTTGCCGAAAGCCAGAATCGCATAACTTCTATGGCTTTAATTCACGAGATGTTATATGCAAACTCAAATTTTAGCAATATTAATCTGGCCGAATATTCTGCCTCCATTTTTAGTCAATTAAAAAGTACTTATAATGCCAAATTTGTGAAGCTTGATCTTTCTGTTCCTAAAGATTTTTCATTTGAGATAGATAAAATGATTCCAATAGGATTAATAATGAACGAGGTAATAAGCAATGCATTTAAATATGCTTTTAAAGAAAATAAAGGAAAGATCTTCATTTCACTCAAAAAAAACACCTTAACAATTTCAGATAACGGTCAGGGATTACCAAAGAATTATTATAAAAATGAAGGGGATAGTTTTGGGATACAATTGATACATTTATTGGCAGATCAAATAGATGCAAAATTAATTATCGACAGAAAAAAAGGCAGCGCCTTTACTTTGCATTTTAATACTGCTATTAAAAAAGTCGATCAGGCAGATCAATAGTTGTATCTTTAAGAAATTATGTTCTCACAATTTACAAATACAAACTTAGGGAGGTTCAGGTTAATTGCATTGCTTGAAGGAATTTCTTACCTGGTGCTTTTGTGCGTTGCCATGCCCTTAAAATATAAATTTGGTTTTGAAGCGGCTGTTAAATACACAGGCTGGGCGCACGGCATCTTGTTTATAGCATACATTGTTTTACTTTTAAAAGTTTGGAAACAGCATAGCTGGTCTTTCAAAAAAGTTGTGTTCGCATTTATTGCTTCTTTATTACCGCTTGGGACTTTTGTTCTTGACAAGCAAATAAGAGAAAATAAATAATTTCGACATTTTTAACCGTTAAATTCACAAAGAAGGAGCAGCGCTCACAAAGAATTTTTTCTTTGTGACCTTTGTGAAATTTCTTTGTGCCCTTTGTGGTTAAACATTTAAACAGGCAATCCGAAGCATTTGCATATAGTGTAATCCTTTTTCTCTTGCCAGCTTAATATTATGTTCAGGGATTAGTTCAGGGTTCTTATATAAAGCCAGTGCTTTTGTGATACTTTCTTCGCGTAATAAATGTAGCATTGGGTAAACAGAACGATTTGTATAATTTGCTGCATCATCTTTTTCTGCTCCTTCAAAACAATAATCTGGATGAAAACTCGCTACTTGATAAACACCCTCATATCCTTCATCCTCCAATAATTCCTGCGCTTTATCCACAAGATCTAAATATTCTTCGAAATTTGTATATTCTTTCGAAAAAATAATAAAGGTTGTTTCTATTTCTTCATTATTATCCAAATAGTGCATTTCTTTAATTAATGTTTCAAGACTGGCTTCAACATCAGCGTTGGATACAACAACGTAGTGAATACTTTTTTTAAGTAGTGCTTTAGCAGCAAAAGGACAAAAATTAAGATCAATAACCACCGACTTGATCCATTTTTGAGTTTGTTCTATTATTAAACTATCGTTCACAATAAATTTTTTTCAGGTAAATGTGCTCAAAATTTCTGAAATAGGTGAAATAGTGTTTTTTAACGATTTCTGTATAGCCCGTCAATACAGCATTTTAACATATTTTATATTTCTGGCACGGTTGTTGTGACTGTGGATCGGATAACAATCAATTTAAAACAACTATACATGAAACCAACTAAAAAGATCATCATCGTCCTTTTAACCTTTATTGCAGCGTTTGCAAACAAAAGTATGGGACAAGTGGAATTTAAGTCCACATACATTTTCACAAACGATTCGGTTTCGGGTTTTGATGAGCCTGCTGCATCATCTGCCGCATTAGCAAATGGATGTTATGGTAAGGAATTTAAAGTATTCCTTTATAACCAAAAAAGAATTTACGTTAAACAGAAATATAATTTAAAAACAAAAAGTTCTAAGAACCTTTCTGTTTTTCAAAACCCTAATGCATTTAAAACGTCTTTACTTCCTCCTGGTGGAGCGTGTAACAATGAAGATTTTGAATTAGCAACTTCGCAGATAAATGCGCCGGGCGCTGTTCAGGGATGGACTTTGCAGTCAGGTTCATACAATGGCGGTTGTGTGTCTCCAACTTTTTTTGGTAATAATACCTATACTGTATTTTCCGCCCCAACCATCGATCCAAAAATACCCGGACAAATAAGTTCGTATTTTGACTCTCAGGTAAACACAACTCCAGCGGGGTCTAGTTTTTTAAAATTGAATGATGCTACTGCAGGCGCGAAAGCGGCACAGGCTTCTAAAGCATTTATAGTAACTCCAAACAATGCTTTATTTCAATATGCTTATTTACCCGTTATTCAGGATGGAACGCACGCCTGCTGCGATCAACCGGGTTTTAGTATTAAAGTTACAGTTACAAATACAGTTACAAATACCTCTACTGTTTTAGCTTGTCCAAATATTTCTGTAGCTGTGCCGGGTGCGGGTTGTTCATTTACAGTTCCTCCTGGAGGACCAGTTTTTGTTCCTGCTGTAGGCGGTGGATCGTGGGTTTACTCTAACTGGATTTCTTCTGCTATCGATCTTTCAGGATACTTAAATAATCTTATTCAAATAGATGTTACGGTTGTGGATTGTGCTTTTGGCGGACACGGTGCTTATATTTATTTTGACGCGAAATGCGCTCCGATGACAATTATTGGTAATGGTAATCCTTTTCCTGCGGGCACGCCATCTATTACTTTACCTACTTGCGGCGCAACTGGTGCTTCTATCATTGCTCCAGCAGGACTAGGGCCATACTCATGGGCAGGACCAGGAGTTAATCCTCCCTTCACCACACCTTCTATGACCAATCAAACTTACACTACAAATATCTCAGCGAATTATACATTAACTATGAATCCTCCTGGATCTTGTTTTCCGATCATTCGCGTTATTACAGTTTCTATAACACCTGCTCCGCAAGTATTTGCTTCGGTAGCCCAGGCGCCATGTGGCGGAACGGTTGCAATAGCTTCCTGTACAACAGCGGGCTCTGCTTCAGTAGCCTCAACAATTGTTTGGTCGCCAAACCCTCTCTCTTTAAACGCTTCTACAACACAAGCTACGTATTCCATTGGTACTGGTCCGGCAACTGTTACCGTTTCCGACCCCCTAGGTTGTTTAACAAGTGCTACAGTAAACATTAACAGTGCACCACCTGTTCCAACATTAACACTTACAAATGTAACCGGCTCAGGAAGTATAACTTGTGGTAATCCGATCATTAATTACATTGCGACAAGTAACTACACGTATGGTGCGTTAACCTATACCTGGGTAAGTTTGAGCGGTACCGCTACTGGTACAAATGTAAACTTTAGTAACCCTGCGCAATACACGGTTACTGCAACTGATCCTGCAACGGGTTGTAGTTCGTTCTCGATCTTTGCAATTGGCATAAATACAACTGCACCAACATCAACTGTTACACCATTGGCACAAAACATCGTTTGTCCTGTTGGTTCG
>JAULBX010029270.1:0-22815 GCA_032358255.1 Heterotrichella gracilis
AGGTGGAACACGCCCTGTTGTGTGTGTTGTGCCTGGCTATGCCCTGTGGGCGTTTCCTTTCTTTCTTTCTTTCTTTCCTCTCAGAGTGGGGAGGAGAGAGTACTTGGTATAAATCTCCAAGCAGAGCCAATGAAAACCCACATGCACTCTAACTCCCTCCTTGTGACATCCAAACCAGCTCCACCCACTCCCTCACCTCCACCCAGAGTCAATAAGGTTAACTATAAACAGGACTAACTTGTGCAAACAACCTCAAGCAACCCCAGGCCGCAAGTCCCCTACCTTCAAACCCTAAAACCCTAAAAGCGCCCCTCGCGCATGTGTTCTTCTCCAGGGTTCCTGAGTACTACCCAATTCTGCTGCTGGGCTGAGGTAGTTGTTTGACTTGCCAGGCAAGTGCGCAAGCTCGCCCATCTCCAACTATCAAAGATAAATTCTGCCCTGATAAAATCCCTGCCACAGCCAAATTTGCGCGATGGTGGAACAAAGCCCCCGCTCTTCCCTGCCTCTGTCCCTGCCTCCCCTGCTCACGTGTTTTTCTGCAGGGTTGCCAGTGCCGGGCTGAGGTAGTTGTTCGACTTGTCTGGCAGGTGCGCAATAAGCTCGTACATCTCCAGCCCCGCCTCTGGCGTGTACTCGTAGCACACCTCAAAGGCCTTGTTGCGTGCAAGGGGGTCGTGCAGCGCCTTGAGCGCCACGTCAGCAACGTCGGCGCACGAGATGCCCTGCGGAACGGGTATGAGGGTTTAGGGTTTTAGAGTCGGGGGTTTAAAGCTAGGGCTTAGGGCCATGCAGCGCCCGGGTGAAAAATGAGTACCTCCCCCACCTGCCTCCATGCAAATCATGCATGACCCCAAACCTGTCCCTACACCCAGGCTTCCCCAGAACCGAATTCCACCCAAGTTATTGATCTGATGTTGATTAATATACTCCACTACTAACCTGCGAGATCCTGTTCCCCTGGTCAAAGATGAGCGCCTTGTACCCCCCTGCCTCCTCAACAAGGGGCCCAGGCCGCACAATGGTGTAGCCAAGCCCGCTGTTGCGCAGCGCAGTCTCGCCCCGCCGCTTGTAGCCCAGCACGCGTTCCCGGGTGGTTGCATCCTCACCCACGCGGGGGGCGCCTGCGGGGGGGGCGCGGGAGGGGGTTGTGTGATGGGAGGCTGGATGGTGTGCCATGGGGAATTTTCAGGCTGTGGGGTGGTACCGGTGCAGCACTCAGTGTTGCCCAGTTGCATGGGGAGGACATGCGCTTGGTTTGATCTGTGCATGACCAGCCACACAAAAATAATGACCAAATGCCCATTAGCCCAGCACTCCCAATCCCACCCACCTGCGCAAGACACAAAATAAGTCGCTCTCGCCCAAACCCTAGACCCAAACCCTAAAACCTCACCCACCTGCGCAGGACACAAACATGATGTGCCTCTCATCCAAACCCTAAACCCTAACCCTAAACCCTGGACCCACCTGCACAGGACACGAACACGATGTCGCTCTCGTCGCCCCCCGGCAGCGCCTTAATCCAGTCCACCTCCAGGTGGAACCTATTTTGGTTGTCGGCCTCGCCCCCCTTGACTGCGGCCCCGGGAACGATTGTGGCTATGGTCTTCATGCGGGGCTCAAAGCGCAGCGCCACGGATTTCACCTGGGAGGGGTCCAGCGAGGTCTCCTTCTGCACGCAACAAATTGCAGAACCAGTCACAAAATGTACAAAATATAGACGATTGAAAAACGTGATTTGATCCATGGAGGCCTCCTTCTGCAGCAGGGGGAAAAGTTGAAATAAAGATACACCAAATCCATGCTTTCATGAAATGAAATATAAATGAACAGGTTACAAAAGACAGTAGACCAGACAGACTGCACATCAGTTGTTCCACTTCCAGGGGCTTTTACAGTAAGCAGAAACCCACATTATTTTGCAATACATAACTTGCCCGTCACCAGTGCAAAAGAGGAAAATCACAACCTCTGGCATGGACAAAGGCATTTGCGGCATACCTGCAAGAACGTCATTGGCCGGAACGTGTTGAAGGGCAGGCGCACGGTGGAGTAGCCCAGCTTGGTGGGGAAGCGCGCAGCAAAGGTGCCGCCGCGCTCTGCAGGATGGGAGGGAAAAGGGTGGGGTGAGGACTGTTGAAGGGAGTGGGCGGGGTCCAGAGGGTGCGGCGCAAGGCAAGGGCGGCGCACGAGGTGTGTGGTGTGAGAGGTGTGGGTGGCGGGATTCAAGGCCATGCAAGCGAAACCCACTGTATGGATGGAGTGACATGCAGCCTTGTGCCCCAGCAAGATGGCACAAGGCGCGCCTCCTGCCTCAGCAACTGTTTAGTGGGTACTGCCAATTGCATGGCCCCATCCAGCATTGCTTCACCCCCGTTTGCCCACCCCACCGCACCAACACCCCTGGTCCAGCACAGGCGACATAGCACTCCATTTCATCTCCCTCCTCCCAGCCCGCGGCCCCTCCACCCCACACCCTCCCCGCCTGTTATGAGCACCACTACCACCACCACCACTCCTCACCTGTCGTGAGCACCACCTGGTAGGGGTTGGTGTCCCCAAGCACCCGCAGCACCAGACCCTCACACCCCGCCAGGCTGTCGCCGTTGGGCAGCGCCAGGGGGCCGCCCACATCGGCCACGCCGCCGCGCGAGTACACAGTGCCTGGGGAGGGGGTGTTGGGGTTACTGTGGTGGGGACGGGGGGCATGGGGGAGGGTGCGGTGCCGGCACATGATGTGCAATGACACGTTGTTTTGCAGAATTTCCTGCAGGCGGCGTGCTGCCCAGCGACGCACATGCACATGCAGATGCACATGCTCTGCTCCAAGCATGCTGCCATACCCCGCCTGGCTCAAGTGATCAGCCACAGACTCCCCCATGCTATGCCCACAGGCTCCACTATGCACAGCGCACGCGCACAAACACCCGCAGATACAAACCACACAACCCACGCGCGCCCTCCAACACCAGGTTGCCCTGCTTTCAAAAGCCCGATTGCGCCTAGACCTGACCCTACCTATCATGTGCTGCTGCCCGCACCTACCCACAACTACCCCCAGCTTCACCACCCGCCCATCCAGTACACCACCCACCCATCCGCACATCCCACCCACCCCACGCCCCCACGCACCCTCAAACACCAGGTTGCCCTGCTCCGAGATGCTCGCCTGCGCCTTGTCCTGTCCCCGGTCAAACATGCGCCTCTGTGCGCTGCTGCCCTCAGCCACACCAAGCTTCACCACCCGCCAGTCGCGCGCGGGGCCGTTCTTGCCGAAATCGGCCACCTCCTTTTTCGACCGGCTGGACAACGAGCCTTGCCGCCGGGCGCTGCGGTTCTGGTAATCCTGCAGGTGGAGGGTTTCTTTGAGGTTTAGGGTTTAGTGTAGGGGTTGGTGTCCAGTGGTGCACTTCAGGTCGTCCTGTTGAGTTGGGGTGTAGACTCCTTTTCCGGTGTAGGGTCATTTTAGGGTGCAGCGAGCGGGTGCGCACCATGAAGGCCTTGGTGATGTTGGTCACCCCACTCTCCTCAACGCGTGTCAGCTCAGCAGCCATGGCAGACTTTGCGCCCGCACACCACACCACCTGCACCACAAGCGGGGTGCACCGTTATATGTCTAGAGCGCGGCGGGTGGGGCACAAGGGGGGATGCATGACAGTAGGGTGGTTCAGCTGGGTATTGGCGCAATAGCCTTGCAAGTGAGTGTGTGCCTGTTTGGTCTCAACAACTGTGTCTTGTGCCTGAACACCCATGCACCACTATGCTGATGGTGGTGGGTGGTGGGTGGGATGCATACGCTGAGTACAGAACAAGATCTGCTGCAGACCCACAACAGCATAATGGCGATACGTGTAGGAAGTGACACACAGGAAACACTTGGGGCAGCCTGGGTATTGATGCAAGACCCTTGGGTACGTGCCTGTTTGATCTCACACTGTACATTTCCCATTGCCCTGTACCACCATGCCCCATTGCATGTGGTAGGTGGCAGACCAGCCAAGAGTGTCCTACCTTGTCCACCCCCTCCACAGCCCTCTTGCACGACTCGTAGTCAGCCACGTCCCCTTCAATGATCTCAACCGCTGGAGGCACAGGCTCGCTCAGGTCCCGTTCCTTGTTCCTCACTAGGGCCTTGACACTGTACCCCCGTAGCAATAGCTTGCGGATCAGCACCCGCCCCACCCGCCCCGTGCCACCCACCACCAGAACGGTGGTAAATGCCGCCTGGGGAGCCTCGAACACCGTCACATCTCCCTGCACATCGTCTTCCCACACGAAGGAGCCTCCTCGGGTTGGTGAGCTCAGCTTTGTGAATTGGGACCACACGTCGTCGAAAGCTGCCCGTGATCGTCGCCCCAGTTCCACGGGGTTGATGTCTTCCAGGCTGAACGCTTGGGCCTCGAGGTCTTTCTTTGCTTGCTTCTTGGTGCGCCGGGGCCGAGGGGTGGGTGTTTCGCCGTCTTCTGAAGTTGCAAAGACAGCGAATCGGCTCCTGCTGCGCCCAGGTGTGGTTCTGCAGGGGCGTAGGAGCTGAGTGGTACTAAGACCCTGCCTTTGGCTCAAGTTCTGCATGTTGAAAGAGCCTGTAGGCTGTGAGCAGGGACTGAAAAAGATATCTAGCAGCCTAGTAACAGCATTGAACTAGCTTTGGCAACGCAGCTTGGAATACACAGAAGGGGAACGCTGCCCGTCAATGCGCTGGCGTTGATGGCCTATTTAGCTGGAAAAAGTAGCTCTAACAAAAACGTCGAAGCATGCAATGCGTCCGCTAGTACTTGGGTTTGCCCAATTCGTGCATGCATTGTTGCGTGGTTGGGAGCTCACTCGAAAGGTGAGCGTGGCGTTTTGAGAGTGCACTCGACTGTCATCGACACGCGGCAGCTAGCTGTAAGCCGTTGCAGTTCGTGCCTAAAAGCAGAGCTCTGAGACACAAACTTGAAGCAGAGCCAGCGCAAAACTAAGCTCGCCACTACCACGGCCCTTCGCAGTCCATCTCCTACAAACGGTGCTGCGCAGGTGAAACTGTTGAGAACAGCAGTTGAGTGCATGCAGTGGATTGGGCGTTCACCTTGCGAGTTGGATCGTTTATGCCATCCACACACTCGAAGCAGTGCCGCTTTCTTTACAACTGAAGTCATAGATTCCAGTTGCAACAAGGCAGAAACCTATCAACCTCACCCGCTTGTATATGCGGTTAACCACCCTGCCTGAAGGCGGTTCTGATGCGTAGTTTCACTGCCGGGAACACACCCGTGCACACCCGGCCTGTGAGCTTTTGTACGACGCTGCTTGTGCCAGGCAGCCGGGACATGCGCCTATCACGCAGCTGCGTTAATACCCTTGGCAACAAGGTGCTTCTATCCCTGTCAGGCCGCGTACTGGGGGGTTTCCACACCCGCAGCGGCGTCATGGCGAGTGCGATGCCTGAAACTGCAGCCACCGGCACCAAGCTGCGTTCCCTGGAGGTGCGTATATATGCAGGCGCAACTCTTGGTATAAACTATACTAGTGCTATGTAACTTGTGTTATAAGTGGTGGGTTATGCGTTGCAACGGCAGGCTGTGTCGAGGGAACAGTCACTTGAAACCAGGAGTGCATGTCAGGTGCATATAGTAGGCTTGGTGATGCCTGACCTTCAGGATGTGAACCACAGCAAAAGAGGTCGGGGAACGGTACCCAACCAGCGATGTGTGCACTCGGCAGCTCTAGCTGCAACCAATTTGCAGGGGTTTGCATCTATGCATGCATGTGTGGGCCATGGGGCAAGCCAACGCCACTAGTAAGCACGATGGGTGCTCTCTGTATCTAAGATGGAGTGTCAGCTCTGGCTGAGACGCACCCTGCCTTTCTGCAACACCTGCAGGACATCCAGATGGATACCACCTTCATTCGTGAGCTGCCAGGCGACGCCAGTAAGCTCAACCGAGTGAGGCAGGTAGGGTTTCCCCCAGGGTTTTCACTGCCCCATTCGTGGCTGGGGATGTGGGGCAGCTACGGAGCTCAAACTAGGTTTAGGATTTGATATCCAGCAAGCTAGCCCAGCATAGCCACCACAGCAGGTGCCCACTCCCAACGCCCGCGCATACCACCCACCTTGGTACCACTTGGCCTCCAGGGCAAGGGACCCTCGGCACCCAACCACTGGGCTGCTCCCTGCGTACTGCAGCTGATGAGCAGCAATAATAATGCGCACTGTCTAGGGGTCGGTTTTAGCCACACAGCGCACCAGGCACCCCACAGCATCGACCAACACACCACAATGTGCACATAGCCGGCGCACCAGTTTACCCACACTCTTACTGCACCCCGAGGTCCCTCCCCCGCACACCCCCACACCCCCACACCCCACACACACACAACCCCCACACCCACTCCACCGCAGGTCCACAACGCGCTCTACTCCCTTGTGGACCCCACCCCCACCGACACCGAGGCCACCACTATTCTGTACTCTGAGGATGTGGCGCGCCTGGTTGGGCTTGACCCTGCGGAGTGCGAGCGACCAGAGTTTGCAATGATCTTCTCTGGCAATGCAGTGCTCCCAGCCGCCGCAGGGTACGTTGAAACCCTAACACATGAACCCTAACCCTACTCTCGTGGTGGCCTGACGCGATGGTAGTGTCAGGTGTTAGTGTAATTTGATGCTACGGGGATGTGGCACTGTGATGCTGGGGCTGTTGAAGTGAATCGGCGCACGTGAAACGGGCCCGCGCATTGCCACCGTATGCCACTGGGCGGTAACTTTAAACTCTAAACCGCAAAACCTAACGAGCCGGTGTGCCCTGCAGGAAGATGTATGCGCAGTGCTACGGGGGCCATCAGTTTGGCTCGGTACGTACCCATGCACGTGTACCACCCACGCAACTGCACCCTAAAGTTGTAACCCTACTGGAAGGTACACAATCCTGGCATCTGCACAGAGCAGGACATGTTACATGCTTACATAGCCTGTACATGAATAACATGCATGGCCTGTATAATCCACGTGACTTGCATGGCTACAGCACCGCATTTACATGTGGAGCTTTTTTTTGCATGTCGCTGTGGCGTAGTGCTACCATGCGCCTTGCATGCAGCCATTGCCTCGTATGGCCACACCACAGGTTCCACATGCTTTAGCCAGCTTCCCATGTGCATTGCTCCTTTGGCAGGGGGCACACATGTGGAGGATCGCGTCCATCATGGGAATTATTGACAAGGAATTCAATCAAACAATATGTGGCGTGTTATGGTTATTGCCACAGAAATGTTGTGGCAAACAGTGACACTTTGTAAATGCCAATCTCTCTTTGATGTGGTGCAGTGGGCGGGTCAGCTGGGCGACGGCCGCGCCATTACCCTAGGGGAGGTCATCAACCCACAGGGGGAGCGGTGGGAGCTGCAGCTCAAGGTGAGGAGGGGGAGGGGTTGGGAGGGGATTGCAAAACCCTGAACCCTAAGCCTCAGCCAGTGTAGAGGGCTGAGTACACAATGCACGTGCAGGGAAGATATACGCAGCGCTGTCAAGCGCAGGGCATGTAGACCTGTATCTGGATGTGAGCTGGATGATTAAATAACGTCTGTGCTGCATTGCCACGTTTTACGGCATTGTGGTTACACCACCACCAGGGCGCCAGCAAAACCCCCTACTCCCACACGGCTTACTTCCTAGACCCTAAATCCTAAACACCCCGCCCTTTTCCAGGGCGCCGGCAAGACCCCCTACTCCCGCATGGCGGACGGGAGGGCGGTGCTGCGGTCAAGTATACGCGAGTTTTTGGCATCCGAGGCGCTATACCACCTGGGGATCCCCACCACGCGCGCGCTGAGCCTGGTGGCCACTGGGGACCAGGTGTACAGGGACCAGTTCTACAAGTAAGTGCAAATACAAATAGGGATATATTTTACCAGCAGAAACAAACAGGATAAATTCATATGGGCATTTATAAAGGCACCTGCTGTCAGAACGTCCACATGGTTACTAATACAACCGCACGTATATAGCAAATGTAGTTGAAGGCATTCCAGCCAAATTGAATATAAGCAGATATCCCTGTGCGCCGTGGGTGGTAGCACCATTGCGTATTTTGCGCCTGCAGCGGGTATGGTAATATGAAACCAGGCGTAGTGGTCTGCCGAGTGGCGCAGTCCCTGGTACGCCTCAAATCCCATGCGGTAGAAATCCCAGAACTTCACTCCCCACCGCGAAACCAGAATTACATCTTTGTCAATTAAGAGAGGAATTCAACGTGTTTATGTGTTTGGCCTGCAGTGGGTGGATTATTATCATTAGATATGTTTAGTTTCCTTATTGATTTATGTGATTGTGTACCTTGCCTGCAGCGGGTATGGTAAGATGGAGCCAGGCGCGGTGGTGTGCCGGGTGGCCCAGTCCCTGGTGCGCTTTGGATCCTTCCAGCTGCCTGCAAGCCGAGGGGAGGATCAGACCGTGATGACAAAACAGCTGGCGGATTACGTCATCAAGCACCACTACTCACACCTGGCAGGTATGCGGGGAGGGCACGAATCCACCACGATGCAAAAATCGCCTCAGTGCATGTGGTGGTATACTGGGGATTACAGATTATGAAAACAAAAAGAAGCATGGTGACAATAAAAGAAAGCACAAATTTTTGAAGGGCACTACTACCACCTCGCCCTAAACCAACCCTCCCCCCTCCCTTCCCCAGGCACCCCCGACCTGTACGTGCAGTTCCTGCGCGAGGTGTGCACCCGCACCGCCACCCTGGTGGCCCTGTGGCATGGGGTGGGGTTCGTGCATGGGGTTCTCAACACAGACAACATGAGCATACTGGGGGACACCATCGACTACGGGCCGTTTGCCTTCCTGGAGCGCTTTGACCCGCAGTTCACGCCCAACACTACGGACATGCCGGGCAGGTGGGTGACGGTGTTTAAGGTCTAGGTGGGTGACGGTGTTTAGGCTTAGAACCCCAAACCTTAAACCCTTATGTTCACGCCCAACCCCACAGACATGCCGGGCAGGTGGGTGACGGTGTTTTTGGAGGGCAGCGGGGCGTCCTATGTTGAGGAGGTACAACCAGCATGCACCGATATCTACCACAAGAATGTCCACCCCACACCCTCCATCCCACGCAGGCGCTACCCTTCTGCAAGTAGCACGGGATGGATGGTTTCAACTGTGTGCACAGCTGGCCAGCGCCCTTGACCCTAAACCCTAAACAATCCCTTTTCTCCGCACTCTTGTCCACACACAAACGCACACACCTCGCACCCCACCCAGGCGCTACTCCTTCCGCCAGCAGCCCGAGATCGGCCAGTTCAACTGCGCGCAGCTGGCCAGCGCCCTGCTCACCGCCGAGCTGATGACCCTGGAGGAGGCGCAGGGGGCAGTGGAGCTGTACGCGCAGGTGCTGGAGAAGGAGTACAACGGGAGAGTGGGGAGGAAAATGGTGCGGCAGGGTGTGGGGGGTTGGGTGGCGGGCGGAGGGGGGTGCACAGGGCATGTCGTTGGTTTTGGGCGTGTGTGGGATGTGCATGGGCGTGTACCTTTTGGGCTGCTGGCTGTTTCTGTGGTTCAATGTGTTGCGTTGCTGAATTAAAACAAAAGCGGCTGTGACCATTATTGTCATGGGTTCATATGTTATTTTTGTGATCATTGGTACGTTGTCTCTGTCAAATATCCATGCCACATGAATCACACGTCATCGTAATCGTTAATACGTCGTCATTATGATAATCAATTGTCTTTATTTACTGTCCGTTTAAAGTAGCAATCTCCCTGTGTTCCAGGGCCTGTTGACCTACAGCAAGGAGCTGTCTGTGGAGATGATGCGCCTCATGGTGGCTGACTCAGCAGACTTCACAAACACATTCAGGGCACTGGCGCAGGTGGAGGCCCAAGGGGAGGACATACCGGAGGCGCTGCTGGCGGTGAGGAACCATACTTAGCTGGGCAGCGATAACTGGTGAACCATTAGTTCTGTACTGCCTTTTGGTGGTGTTATCTTGGAGTTGACATTGGGCAAGTACTCAATTATTATCGCAAGGATCTCTTTCAGGGATTTCTACTGGTTGATAAAATCCAAAATGAAAAATAATCACAACAAAGGAAAAAATTCGTTGTGGTTTTTTCCTATCTCAACCCACTAATCCATGCACCCCAACCCCCTCAAGGTCCTTGAAAATCCCAAGGAGGAGCGCCTGGCAGCCTGGCGCCAGTGGCTGGCCAAGTACCGAGCTGCGCTGCGGGCCGAGGGTCAGGACTCTGAGGCCAGGCGGAAAGACATGGACAGTGTGAACCCCGCGTTCATCCCGCGCAACCACCTCATGCAGACAGCCATCGACCAGGCGCACCAGGGGGACTACACCGAGGTGGGTGGTGGGAGGGGAGGGGAGGGGAAGGGGAGGGGGCCGCTGTGGTAAAGCCCATGCTTGCACAGGGCAGTGGGCTAGTATGCGGGTCCCAGACGTGGCGGGTTGTAACATAGCATCCCTAAACTACGCCCCGACCATGGGAGTGGCTGGCACAGGCCAAACACGAAAACCTCAACCCTTAGCTACCCTAAGGTTCGACCACAACCATCCAGTTCCATGTGTGTGCCAGTGGCAGGTTGAGCGCCTGTACGAGCTGCAATCTCAAACCGTAAACCCTAAACCCCAAACCCTAAACCTTCAACCACGGTCATCCAATATCTGACCATAGGCGTCTGCAACGGTTGAGCGCCTGTATGAGCCGCAACCCTAAACCCTTACCCACGTCCATCCAGTGTCTCTGACCATGCGTTTCCTATGTCAGGTTGAGCGGCTGTACGAGCTGCAACCTAAACCCTAAACTTTAAACTCTAAACCCTAAACCACGTCCATCCAGTGTCTGACCATGTGTTTCCTGTGTCAGGTTGAACGGCTGTACGAGTTGGTGCAGCGGCCCTATGATGGCGAGGGCATTGAGGACAAATACCGGGTGCCAGCCCCCGCCAAGGTGCGGGTGGGCATAGAGTGCCTGTCGTGCTCCTCATAGGCCAAGAGTGTCTCATGCGGCTCGATCAGGAGGGAGCTCATGCGGCCTAGCCAGTGCGGAATGGAAGCCTATTGAGGAGGCTACTGCGGCCTACCAGTGGACTAATGGGTCCTAATCAGAGGGCTAATGCAGCTGATTCAGTTGACTAATGGGAGCCTATTCAGGAGGTTAATATGGCCTAGTCAGCGGGCTGATGCGGGCCTAATCAGTGGGCTTATGCAGCCCAATCAGAGGGCTATGCGGATGGGCATATACTGCCTGCCGTTCCCATCCCATTCAGGAGTCTCCGGGTCAGAACTTCAAGGTCTGGGGTTGGCAGCCTTATAGGGCAGCCTAATTAGACAGCGGAATGGGGTGTTGTCAGGCAAGGAAGGCGGTGTCGTGAGCCGAGGTCAATTGCTGAACGACATGATGTTTGTTTCAGGTGTTAATCTGGCTGTACTGCTGAAACGCATGCAAAGTGTGTGTGTTTAGGGTGTGCATGGGCAGTTGCTATTTTTGCTGCAGAGGGGCGATGATTGTGCAAGGGAGTGTGGGTGGGAGCTTCAATACCCTAGGGTTATCGTCTTGGTGCCTTTAGTCAGCAGGGTGGGGATCGCAGTGTATTTTTGCAACAAATAATGTTTTATGCTGGTTTTAACCGCATGGCCAACTGTGACATTCATAATCCTTTCATGGTATCTGTTTACCTGACTGTTAGTGACTCAAGAATGCTGCTGTCACCTTCGCGAGGGTCAAAACTGTGTGAACTGTACGGCAAATATTTTACGGCGGTAAGTTGTTACATCTGTTGCAAGAGGCCTCCACGCAGGCCCAAGAGTCTCATCCGATGAATTGTTCAACCCTACACAACTCCATAACCAGCTTGCACCGTTGCACCCTTTAGGTCCTTATCTCAAGAGAGCCTAATACACCTGTACAGGATGTAAACCAATACATGTTTACAGGCTGTACTAAATGACAGAGCCTTTGTGAGAAAGACTCTGTACCATAAATCCCAGGGCGGAAAGGAAGGGAACTCGCGCAATGCGCAGCATGACATATGCTGTAGCATAAATTGCAGATGGCGGTGGGATGGGGGCATTTTGTTTCTTTTGATCTTCTCCTATTGCAAAAACCAACCCTAAACTACAGGCGGTACGGGCCTCTAGCCTATGGTAACCAGTCTATAGACAACAATGTAATCGAAACCACGGCCATGCACGTCAACACAGAACCTCCTTGGCCAGTATGTGCATCAACCCTCGTATTGTACAAAAAACCTACAACAGTTCAGCAAAGTCCTGCAATGGCAGTGCTGCTGGAAACCATATTGTACAAAAAGAATTATAAGGACCCAAAGCCGTGCACGGCGCATTAAAACATCAGCCCTTGCCCCTTTATTGATGCGTTCAATGCATCGCATAATGTATTCAACATCCTCAATCCAATACAGCTCACAATTCCAACACCCTAATGCCAAGTTTTTGCTGCTGCACTTGCCATACCTACCCCATCCGACCCGCCACACTGCACACACTGCTCAAAGTGGTTTGCAACCGAGAGAGCTGCTTAAAATCACGATGCTAGCCTGATTTTGGCAGTTGCTGTGTGGACCAGGTGTCCTGCAAGAATGGGTGGCATACATTGGCAGTACGCTGCACGGCTAGTTTGCCACCATCTGCCACACTGGACATGACACACCTTGACCCTTCAACACGGGGTGAGGCACGTGCACTAATGCTACCCTGGCTAGAAATGGGGCCAGAAAACACCTACTTATCTACTCTCACATGCTACCTTCCTACATCCACCCACCCTATGCCTGCCTATGTCGTGCCTGGCTACACCGCAGATCAGTGATCCCCACCCGATGGCATCCTTCTCCCCGCCGCCACAACAGCTCCTTCCGCCGCCACTCCAGCTCCCCACCCGGTGCCATCCTGTTCCCCGCCGCCACTCCAGCTCCCCACCCCCCCCTTCACGTCACGCACAGCCTGTGCCTGGCCAATGGCTCCCCGTCCATAAGCGCCCCCAGGGGCATGGCCATCTCGGTGAACCTGCACCACACACACGCAGAAAAGATAATAATGCAGTACTGATGGATAGCCCGCACCCATGGGCAATGCACAGGCGCGGTGTATCACAGCACCACCGCCACCACCTGTGGGTTGGTCATGACTCTCATGAGCACAATGCACACCCCTCTCCCCCTCCATGTGAATTCCTCTCCAGCGCCCCAAGCTACCGTGTAGGCTCCCCCCACACAAACCCTAGTTCATAAATCCCACGCCAACCCGTGCGCCTCGGCAACACATACCTAAACCCTAACACCCCAATGCCAACCCTACCATCCGCTCACACCTCCAGTGCCTCAACACAAGGCGCACACTCCATCCACTCCAAACCCCCAAATCCTACACCCCGTGCCAATCCCAAACCCTACACCCCACCTACCTCTCCAGCGCCTCCAGCGAGGGTGTCCGCTCCAGCCACGCCTGGTCCGCCTCCACATAGCCCGGCAGCTCCCTGATGCGCGCCTCGATCATGGCCTGGCGGTCAAACATGTTGATCACGCCCTCCGAGGTGCGCAGCGGGTAGAAGGACTCCACCAGGATGCGCCGCACGTGCTGGCCTGCAGGAGGGAAGGAATTGGGTATTTGTTGAGTTCAATACTAAAAGCAGACTGGCTGAGTCAAATTGTATTGCACACCGAAGATGCACCTACAGGTTGATTCCACATGAAGTGCCTTCCTCCATCGCTCCAACTGTACACTTTGGAGAGAAAGAACGTGCCCGGTAAAGGACACGGCTTTGGACCCTTGGTCCTCCCCAGTGACATAGCCCACATGTACCCATATGTACCCTTACACAGGACTTGGCATTGCCACGTCAGCACAGAAGAAAAACCACGCCCCGAGGAATACACAAATTGTGGTCAGCCTGGTATAGACACCGATTCAAAACCTTACGACTTTTTGACCCCCCACCCTGTGTGGCAATGCCACCATGGCAATGCGACTCAGCTCAGCACAAGGGGGAAAGCACACACCAAAAGTCTCCCCCAGCCGCTCCATGCGCGGCCATGAGGTCATCTCCACGCAGCGCAGGGGGCGCCCGCTGGCAAAGTCAAAGGACTTAGCCATGTTCCACATGCAGTGCGCGTCATACACGTAGGAGCAGGTGATGCCCAGGCGGCCTGAAGGGAGTGAAGGGGCCGCATGGTGTGAGTCCATGCAAGCGAGTTGTATGCCTGACCTCCTTTCTACGTTACAATTTGATGTACATATTTTATTAAGTAGGAGCAGGTGATGCCAATCCGCCTGGAGGAAGTGAAGGGGCGTGCCTGGGAGGAGTCCTTTCCTTTGTCTATAGATGACATTGCATTATGCTTTGCAGGTGCCTGGCTTACATGCAGCCGAACTCCCAACCGCATAGCAACTACAAAGGACACTAAGATCACATCCTGGCACATGCCCTCCAGCTGCTTGCCCCCACCTGCCAGGTAGGCCGCCCCCGACCGCACCGACCACGCTGCTGAGCTGGCCAGGTGGGCGGGACCCACCGCCAGCTCCCACGTGCACTGGCTGCCCAGGCCTTCAAGCAGGCCAGTCACACCTGCAGCGGTGGTGGGCAGGGGTGTGAGGAGATGTGTGCGGATAGAATCATCGGCCAGCCATAAGTGCGTTGCGTGCTGGGGGTGTTTCTATGAGTATGCTGGTATGTTATGTCAGCCTGGATCGAATGATAATGTGTGGCATTGGCTTGTTTTTAGTTGCATGCAAGTCCCCTAGACAGACAACATCCCAGCTTACGCCCTACTCAGGGTTGAGCAGCCCTGCATGCACAAGGCACCCTTTCCCGTTCCTGCCAAGCAGGAGATTCGTCCATATGGATTTGAAAAATTGATGATGAATGACAATGTGCAACCAGACAACAGCTTCCCAAGTTACAGTACCACTCACCCACTGTGCCTGCGGCTGCCTCCAGCTTGTAACCCCTGAGGCAGGTCCACAGCGAGGTGGACACCCCCGCCACCATGCGCAGTGAGTTGATGGCCAGGCTGCCCGCCACCGCCCAGTTGCACAGCCGCACCCCCGTGCCCAGCACGCACTTGGCGATGTGGACCATGTCGGTCCTGTGGTGGGGAGGGGAAAAGAGGGGTGAATGTGGTTGGATGCGTCTTTCGGGGGGCACTTTAGCGCTTGCCAGGAGCTACAATGATAGTACTGGTAGACAAGTGATTCATGCAATTCCTGCCCACACAGGTTACTACTCCCCATAAGACAACAGAGTGCTTCCAATGCCAACGGCTGGTGGCCAGCCCGCGCATAAATTATGCAAGAAATTATCCCCCCCTTGGCCTGCTACCCGCCTCACGCCCCAACCCCCATACTTGCATACCAAGGTAGAATGAAAATAAAATTATATTGAAAATAAATCCATTTCCGCCCCTTACTTGCACTCCATCTTTGTGTACATCCTGAACACCTTCCCCAGGTGCTCGCGGCACATGTTGATGGGGTTGGGGATCGACAGGTAGTTGGTGACCTTGGCGCGCCAGTACTCGGGGGCGCCGGTGTCGGCTGCGCGCGCCTGATAGTGGCTGGTCAGTCCTGGGGATTCAAAGGCTGTGCAGTGCAGCACCCGGTCGTGCAGCAGCAGGGTGCAGGCGGTGGCCACAAAGGCGCCCAGCGAGTGGCCTGCGGTGAGGCTTAGGGTTAAGGGTGCAGGCGGAGAGGATTAGGGTTTAGGGCGTCAACATGTAGAGTGTAGGGTGCAGGCGGTGGCCACAAAGGCGCCCAGCGAGTGGCCTGCGGTGAGGCTTAGGGTTTAGGGTGCAGCCGGTGGCCAAACCTTTTTACTCGATTATTGACTGCATGGGGCAAGGTCAGTGAGGCATGTACCCAGCAGCGCAACCATAAAGCCCACGAGTTTGGATGCGTGCAGGATGCTCCGGGATGAACCACAGCAGGCGCAATCCACGCCTCCACGCCTCAAACCCGCCGCCCGCCAAGACCCCTGCCGCCCGCCAAGACCCCTGCCGCCCGCCAAGACCCCTGCCGCCCGCCAAGACTCCGCACCCCCCCACCCCCCCGCACCCACCTGCGCAGTAGAAGCCCCACTGCACGCCTGGGTAGTGCGCCTCCAGCCTGCTCATGCTGCGCGTGATGAGCTTGCGCGCGCGCTGCACCATGGCGATCTCCCCCGGCCTGTCGCGCGCCAGCTGGTAGTCCGCGTGGATGTTGCGCGAGCGGTGGAAGCGGGTGCCGCGGAAGGTGAACACAGCCGCTGCCACCTGGATGGGGGCGAGGAGCAACCGCTGTGAGATTGATGGTAAACCCTAAACCCTAAACCTACACCCTGGCGGAAGTTGGGTGGAAGTTGCCCCTGAACGGGATCACGGCCCAGGTCCAAGCCCTGGTATATTTGGGCTAATGCTAGTAGTGTGAAGCCTGCCCTAGGCCCATTCACAGCAAACTTGGCGCCCACCAGACACGGTGGCAGTGACAGAGGCAGCATGTGACAACCTCATGTGTGCCAGCCTGTATAGCGCACAGCCTGGTCCAAGTTGCCCTTACCTGGGGTTTGGTAGGGTCTGGCTGTGTGACCTGGGAGATGAAGGTGACCATGCGCAGGGCCAGGCGCTTGTCGTCCGCATGCTCAAAGATCTTCAGCACAGGGGTGATCTTCATCAGCTTCTTGGCCACCCCTTGCAGCCTGGACTCCTTGTAGAAGCGGTTGGCATACAGGCAGCAGAGTGCTGTCTGTGCGTCTGCGGGCTTGGTAAGGCGGTACAGCTCCTCTGGCGAGTATGAGGTGCTGGGCTCGTCATCGGAATCATCAATTGTGCTGCTAGCGCCCATGGTCCTGCCGCTTTTGCCAGTGGTGGTGTGTGGGAGCCCCCCTCAGCCCTGCACGTGGGGAGCACCCAGTCAAGAACTAACTAGTTGCCTGGACATACATCCTTGCACACATAGTCCTACTGCAGCTTTAAGAGTCAGGGCTGGTGCGGTGCACCACTGTGGTTTCTGGGGTCTGCAGGGTGGTTGTTGATCGGCATGGGTCAAGGAGGGCAGCCCTCTAGGAGGTAGCGGTAGTTACAACGCTATTTGCAAGGTGCAGTGGTTACCTCTTGAGGTACAGGTGGCAGTAGTGACGTGTGTGTGACAGTACTTGGGTAACTCCTAGACCAGGTGATTATGCTCCGAAACAGTACTGTTTCAAAGGGACTACCTAGCAATGCAAAGGGCCCTCTGTTTGTGTACAGCAGACACACGCAACCCAAGTTACCTGCCACAAGTTGCCCACAACCTACTGCACTACGCTCAACAGGTCTGAAGAGCATCCCAAAAGTAGTGACGAGGACTGAAATTCAGAGATCACGCTATTCGGCATCCACGCACCTTCGGCAGTTGCAGCCAACACTGTTCGCTGCTTCGAAACAGAGAGGAGGCACAGCAAGCCTGAACGCTGCTCCCTTGGCCCTCAGCTGCTTAGGGCCTAAATTGCAATGTGCCTTGTCAGCATTCCTGGTCACAAGGTGATCTCAATACCCGGCCTAGGCACCGGTCTGGTCTGGCACAGAGCTTGCTTTGCTTCGGTCTTGAGGAAGTGATTCAATATTCTGGTTCACTTCCCTTCCCGTGGTGGGTGGGCACGAGCTTTATTCCTTCAACAAGTTCCCACGACGCAAACTGGTCAAGGGGAGGATCTTTATCATGCACATGTCCCCTGGTGAAATCAATTGCAATTATTTTGTTGATGCAACTTGCATTTGACCATGGTTATTTTCAGTGACAGTCAAGGGAAGGCGCGTGGGAAGTGCGTTGCTAAGTATACACCTCTCAGAGCCATGAAAGAAACATAAGACCCTCAGCTGTCTCCCCCACACATCAGCATTGTTTCAGAAACACAGACAGCAAGCAGTGGAACACGGTGTGCGCAAGTGCAACGGCACAACGTGCTGCGGTGGTAGTTGTGAGTGAAATCCATTGAATGACGGGCAATTCAGTGCGAGCATACGAGGAGTGCACCCTGCCTATGTTGGGGTGCAGGGATTCAGACTTGGGCAACCAATTGACGCGTACATGACATTCATGTCCTGGCTAACCTAATAGAAATAGCGCCAGCGGTCCATCAACGACAGTTATTCAACAGGTCGGAAAAATGCTACCAACACGCACACTCTAGCGTCCAAAATCAAACCCTCGATAGGGTCACTGTAGGAGGTTCAAGAGTTAAGTGGTTGTTCAAGTGCCGCACCACCAAACCGTCAAACCAAAACCAATTGTCCTCTCGGCCAATTGCAGCTCCACTCTTGTAGCCTGCCAATACCCTAGGGTTTAGAGTAACCCTACACCCTTTGAAGCTCAACAAAGCATCTGACCAGATCCCTGCTCTCCTAGCCGGTCGCCTGCCTCGGATTGGTGTATTCCTAGCCCAACCCTAACAAGACCCTTACATCTATACCCTCACGATTCATGCGGCATCTCGGCCTCTTGCAGCAACGTCATCACCAGCCATCAAAGTTGCCGTAGGAGGGTGCAGCCTTGGCCTTCTTGGGGGCGGGGGCTGCACCGCCGCCAGTAGCCTGCGCCCCGCCCCCGGCCAGGGGCGCCGCCAAGTACTTGCCCACCCCCTCCCGCACAACCTTGGTGTCGTGGTGGCCTGCGGTGGGGTGTGGGGTGGGTACGTGTCGGTGGTGTACGGTGGTCATGCAATGGTGGCTGCATGAGGGGCTGCATGAGGGGCTGCATGAGGCTGCTGTGCACCTATGGGTGGGCACATGGTCCCGTATGGCACACACAGGTGATGGGGGAGGGGAAGCAAGACCGCTTATCATTGTAATTACCTCCCACGGTGCTGGAACCCAGTGGCCAAAGCCGGACATTGGAAAGGGCCACACACACAGAGGGCCGCTTACTTGCAATATGGGGTTTAGGGTTTACAACAGTCGGGTAAGCGGCCCTGCCGGGTTGCTAAACCGGCGCCAAAGTCCTGGTCCGATTACCCTTCCTCACCCCTCTTTCCCCCCTCGCCATGTGAAAACAGGACCTAACCACCCTCCAGCGCACCACAATGGCAGCGTAAACTAGGCGGGGGAAGCAGGGCCGCTTACCTGCCGGATTGCTGAACCAATGGCCAAAGCCTGACAAGAAAAAAGAAAGGAGGTCGGGGAACTGCAGGGTGCAGGGTTCAGGGTGTAGGGTTTACGACACCCACCTGCCGGGTTGCTGAACCAGTGGCCAAAGTCCTCGTCGGCGTACCCCTCCTCCTCCCTCATCCGTTTCTTGACATCCTCCTCCGCCTTTTGCTTTTTCTCCTCCACCAGCTCCTTGTAGGGGTTGACAAAGATGGTGGCACCCGTGATCTTCAGCTCCTGTAGGGGGTGGTCCTCGCGGTCGGTGGGCACCTTCTCCATGGCAGACAGCACCTCCAACCCTGCGCAAGGGTTTTGTGGTGAGTGGTCAGACCCTATTCGAGGGTTTGGCTGGTGAGCCAATAGTACTCACTTGATTGGTGAGTACTACAGACATGTTGTTATGCACATGCACAGTCCAGCGATGCTGAGCAGTCAACCGTGCACACGCGGTGCCAAGAAGTCCTATACCAGTTGCTGATCTAAGGTCCTGCTGGACCCAATCAGCCAAGCACTAGCCTGCCATGAACCAGCGCCGCAAATGCCCGCGCAGGTGCAACGTACCTCGCCCAAGGGTAGTCACCCCATCATACACCACATGACTGACTGCTAATCTGGCTGTATTGCTGGAATGCATGTAACTAAGTAACTGACCAACTAACGCCACATGACATTTGACCACTTTTCCCTCCCCTCTCCCTGCCCTCTCACCTCCCACCACCTTGCCAAAGACCGAGTGCTTGTAGTCCAAATGGTGCGCAGACTTGTACAGAATGAAGAACTGGCTGCCATTGGTATTTGCCCCATTATTAGCCATGCTCAGCACCCCCCTGCCAGAGTGCAGCAGCCGGGAATCCAGCTCATCCTTGAAGGTCTTCCCATAGATGGATTCCCCCCCTGTGCCTGTGCCCGTGGGGTCCCCCCCTTGCACCATGAAGTTCTTGATGCTTCGGTGGAAGGGGGTGTCGTCGTAGTAGCCAGACTCGGCCAGCGCCATGAAGTTCTCACATGTCCTGCAGGGGGGTCAAGACAACAGGATTTACAGGGGATGAACCATACAGTGCGCGTCGTCATGGTCGCCAGATGCCTGCCAGCGCAATGAACACCACACAAGGGTCGTCATGCAAGGGGTTGCAGGGATCAAACTAACAATTGAAGTAAACACCAATATATATACATCGCAGCAGATCACAGTACAATTCCAAGTCACAATCGCCCCCCTACCCACCCAAAATGCCACCCTCAACCCCCCCACCCACCTTGGCGCCAGGTCGCAGTGCAGCTCCAGGTTGAGGTCCCCCATGTTTGTGTGCAGGCGCATGTAGCCCTTCTTGGTGGGGTGCAGGTCCACGCGCACCTGCTGGCGCTCGTTGCGGGTGGTGACGGGCATGGCGGTGGAGGTGAACGCGCGCGAGCCTGGGGGGGTGGGGGAGGTAGGGGTGAGGTGGGGTGAGGTGAGGAAGGGTGGTGAGGAGGTGGAAGTGGTGGGGTGTTTGGAGGGAGGGAGGTGGTGGCCGGCATGGCGGTGGATGAGGAGGTGGGGTTTGGTTCACGAGTTGATGATGAGGTGGTAGATGTGACAGGGGTGCCAAACCCTCCAAAAACTCTGCAACGTTGCACCGCAAAGCGCTGTCCCCAGCCCTCTAGGGGTGTGTGCATTCTCCCTGAACCCCCAAACCCTACCCTCCAAATACCTACAAGCCCTAAACCCTTTCCTTCTCACCTGCCCCCGTGGTGTGCGCGCTCTCCCTGAACTCAACCAAATAAGGCTGAGGCACCACCCGCCCACTGACAGAAGGCCCCTCGTCTGCCGCCACAGGCTGCTGTGCCTGCCTCCCCCCCTTTTGCTTGCCCTTCTTCTTCCCCCCTTCCTCCTCTGGCTCGTCGGTGTTCCAGGTGGCGGCACCAGGCTTGAACGATACCGTCTGTGTCACCATGGGAGGAGGGTAGGTTTTAAGGTTTAGGGTTTATGGCTTGAAGATACGAGCTGCGGAGAGGGAAACAGGTCAGGTGTGTAAAGACTATGTTCCAGGTGGCGGCACCAGGCTTGAACGATACGGTCTGTGTAAGGGGGGGAACACGTCAGCCTATGTCTACTGCATGCAAGGCATATATGCAGCCAGCGCATGCTCCCCATTCCTGTACCCACATGATGGCACATCCAACAAACCCATTCGCCTCCAGGCGAGATGCCGTGTAAAATCTCCTCCACGCGATGTACTGCCCACAATTCCCCAAAACACTCCAAATCACCGCCACGCCCCTGCTACAGACCCCCCATATATGACACCCACAGACACCCCCACCCCCACCACCCACCAGCCCTGCAGCAAACACCCCCAAAATCCTGCATGCGGGTCCTGCCACAAAGCAACCGAAAACCTACATTAGGGTCCCTCTTGGGCGGCTGCAGTCGCGGGTCCGGCCCCTCGTTGGCTGGCCCCTCCTTCTTCACCGCTGCCTGCGCCTCCATCAGGGTGCGGGCAGCCTCGGCGCGCCTGCGCAAGGGGGGTGAGAAGGGGGAAGTAATACTGCATTTCTATTTTTGTACTTCATTGGAATTTGTAAATCTGTGAAGTGGGTCTCCAAGGGTAGGGTGAGAGGAGATGATATTTTATTAAATCATATCTTTGTAGGGACTGTGTAGGGCTGGCACATGCACGACATATTTGTAGGGAGAGCGCATGGACAACCTCTCTCATCCCCCTCCATCAACAAACAGCCACTACCCCCAACCAGCGTCCCCAAGAAACAAACCGAACTCACTACAAATACATGCACTATTTGCTGCATGCACCCCACCCTTCACACCCCACCCACCTGCCCCCGCCCCCCCGCTGGAACACCTCCGCCCCCTCCGCAGTCCCCAGCGCCCCTAGCGCGCGCGCCACGTCCTCGCTTGCGTGCTTGATGCCGTACATGGGGTCAGCCTGGCGGGCCGCCACGTCATCTGCGTCCTCCAATGCCAGCTCCTTGCGCACATGGTCGAATGTGGCCACGTCTTTGTGCTGGAGGTTCAGGGGGTCCTGGGGGAGAGGAGGGGGCACTTTAGCTGCCAGTCGCAAAATCATGTATATTATACATGTATTTTACAATCACGCAAAAACATGAAAATGATGTACAACCTATTACAAAATTTACAATGTTTATTTGACAATCACCAGTACTAAATTGAATGGTGAAGAGGCTCCATTTCAGCTACGTTTTTTTAATAAATATGATTAATTGGGGATGGTTGTGGGGCAGAGGTTGCTGAGCATAAAGGGTGCATGATGCATTGTAGCTGCTGCTTGAAAAGTTTGGAAAAGGAGCCCTCAAATACCCTTCCCATGCACCATCACGACGCCTGCATATGACCCCCTCTGCCCAGCCTGCATGTGTAATGCCGCCATTGAGTACCCATCAATCCCTCCCTCCCCCTCAACCTCCCAATCCCCATTCTCCTGCCAATCCCCCTCCCCGTCCCCTTCCCCCTCCCCTTCCCCTCCCCCTCCTCCCACCCCCACCTGTATGTGTATGATGTCCTTGCGCGTGAAGGGCTCATCGGTGAGCAGGTCCTTCCAGTGCTTGGGCTTCACGTTAAGCTCCTCAACAGCCTGGCAAGGGGGGCGGGTGAGGTCTAGACACATGTGGTTGTGTGTGTGTGTGTGTGTGTGTGTGTGTGTGTGTGTGTGTGTGTGTGTGTGTGTGTGTGTGTGTGTGTGTGTGT
>JAULBX010029281.1:0-22752 GCA_032358255.1 Heterotrichella gracilis
CACCCCCCCCCCCCCCCCCCCCACCCCCCCCCCCACCCCCCCCCCCCCCCCCCCCCCCTGCGCCACCCCCACCGGCCCCACCCCCACCTTCCCCCCCACCCCCATCGCCACCACCTCCGCCACCGCCACCACCACCACCATCACCGTCCCCTCCACAACCGCCGCCTTCCCCATCCCCACCGCTACCGCCTTTGCCACCACTCCCACCTCCACCACAGCCCCCGCCTTCCTTGCCACCACCACCATTCCCACCCCCACCGCCCTCATCCCCTCCGCCCCCTCCACCGCCACCCCCACCGCCGCCACCACCACCACCACTGCCACCACCACCATCACCACCGCCACCACCCGCCTGCTTGACATCACTCCCCACCACACCAACCCTCACCTGTGGCGGCTGGTACGATGACTGGGGATCCCAGATATCGCCAAACCCGTGCGAAGATTGCACGGTCAACGTCCCCATCCCCACCTGCATGCACTTCCAAGGGGTGCAAGTCACATCCCTCACAGCCTCAGACAACGGGAGGGTGTTCTTCAACCAGAGCTGCGCCTCTACCGCCTCTACAGCGTCCTCAGGGAACTTTCTGGGGTGCGGGGCACAGGCAGGAGTCGCATTTACAGACCTCTCCGCCATTGTCATCTACCTCAACCAGGTGTCATCGGCTCAGATTGTGCTCACCTGGGATGGGAAGTACGTGTCAGCATTGAACGGGACATTCCAGGCACAGCTGGTGTGGTGGGCAGACGGGCAGGTGCAGTTCAGCTACAAGGTTTTGACAACCTCCACAGCCAGGACCAAGTTTGCGGGGGTGGCAGGATGGCAAAACTGGTACTCAGGAGGCCAACCTGCGCAGTATGCCTTCACTTCAAATGTCAACAATATGTACTCCCCAGTAACCACCACAACACCCCCCTACCAGTTTTTCGCCGCCGCCAGCGCAGCATGGACCAACCTGGCAGGGAAGACGATACGAATCGCATCACCCATGAATGCCAACGCAGGCGGGACGTGGACAATCACTCAAGGCTCACTGACCTGCCCTTGACACCCTCTCTGGCAGGTGAGCACGAGGAAAAACCAACCCCCTTAAAAGGCAACCCTAAACCCTAAAAACCCTAACCTCGAGCCCACGGTAGTGTGATGGTGTGAGATTCAAGGCGATGCATGCTCTCCGCATGGCAAGTGCTGCGTCTTGTGCATCATCAGCATGCATCATATGCGCCGTGTATAAGCCACCTGCCTGAAGCCAGAGCAAATCCACCCCTACTGTGAAACACAATGGCTGGCCCTGCGTAAAAAATAGTGCGCCCTGCAGATGTAATGAAGTATACGGATTTTACCTGGACAGAATATGGGTCTTCGTAATAAAATATAAAATGGTAGTATTTTTACTTTTTGTTTATTACTGGGAGATTTTTTGTAAAACTTGTACAAAATAGTAGAATATCATCAGTTGTTTTATGATAAATTCAAAGTAGAAACCAACACTTCATTTGACTTCTGTTTGGAATTTCCCTCCTCCCCTTTTTGAACTCTCCTCACCCTTCCCTCCCTCGCTTGCTGCAGCCACATATGGGATGTGCACATGGCACCCAGTGCCATGGTGGTAGCTCCAGTCGGGGTCCTGCCAGCACCAGGCGGGAGCGCTGCCAGGCTGGGTGCAAACGCACTGGGATATCCACATGGACGATTGAAACTTAAAAGCACTGGGATGGATGCTTCAAGCACATACATGTATCTGGTCCAGCCACATGGATTCACCGTATCACCATGCACAGCTACCTGAGGGGGGTGGAGGAACAAGCATGTTCTTATTAGGGGGGGCGTACAATGCAGCACCGTGCGGCGCAGATACCTGGGCAAGGGGGGGCCGGGAAGGGAGGGGGTTACTTTATGGCAGCGCAGCATAGCCATGATGGGAGTCAACCTACGTGGCCCACATGATGCAAACGGGCGTAGAGCCACTGGCCAGACAGGCAGAAAGGGGATCAGCACCCACATGCAGGCCTCATAGCCAGGGAGCTAATTGATGGTCCATGGACCATTGTCATTCTCTTTGTGACTACGTAGACCACACTACGGCTGGGTGGGTTAAGGAGGGTTGAGGGAGGGAGTTGGTTTGAGCGAGGGAGAGCACTAGGGCCCCGCGCCTTCAAGGGGGGCATTGCCAAGCGGCTTGAATGGCATGAACTGGTTAATAACCAGAAGAAGAAAGAAAGAAAGGGAACGCACAGAGGCGTAGTTAGGGGGCCACACAGTTGTTTCACAATGACCGGCAAATTCAATGTGCCAGTGCTACCATGAAGCTGCGGCAATTTCCAAACATTGTGCGCAATCTATTGAGCTCGACTCGAGCCTCGGAGGCTGCAGGCGACGTAGCAGGCCGCCTGATGGGTGAAGCTCATTTTGCTTGCATATGGCTTGCAAATTGCGCCACGTCTGCCACTCAATGCTCGCAATTTTTCCTGTTTTCGATTTGTACATTACATTCAATTCATGCTGAGTTTGGCACAATGATTCGTACAGTTGCAAACCCTAGCCTAGCGTCTTGCCACCGCATTCAATCTTTAAAACTGCGTCAGCTGTTAGTACGCCAATGGCACACGAACTGACAGCATATGAGAGCATGGAAGTAAGAAAAGTCCATGTGACATGATATGTACTGCGCACAAAATCTATAGCATGCCAGTTACTGGATGCCACAATTGTAAACGAAGGCCAAATTAGCTAACATCCTACGCAGATGGACATGTAAATCGATATATGTGGCACAGGAAACGGCCTTTGCTTACTACAATACTCTGAACCCCAAAAAACAACTCAAGTCCCCTTTGCAAGGCCGCCGCCTCCCGCTCTATTGCTTGCCAGCACCTGTGAAGGGCGGCTGCCCCGCCAGCACCCTCTGCGCCAGCTGTAACCCTTCACCGGTGGCCTGCTGGAGCCAGCTGGAAGCCACGCGCACCTGCTGCTCCTGCGGGCAAGCAGAAACCCTAGGGCTGAGCAATCAACCCTAAAAGAATGGCACCTTAAGTAGCCTTGTCTGAAACGCTTTCAGACCGAGCATTCACTGCAGAAAAGGGGTTTGGGACCAGGGTATACCACTGGCTGAGCACCCGTGCATGGGTTGGCGGTGTAGATAGGCCGCGCTCCGCAGCGTGGCTGGGATTTAGGGTTTAGGGTTGAGTATTTACCACTGCCTATCTCTGCTTGCCTCCGGGTTTTGCAGTACAGGCAGTCCTCACTTCGCGGCGCTGGTTAGGGTTTAGGGTTAAGCACAGCCGCCTGTGCTCACCTGCGTGGGTTGGCGGTACAGGTAGGCCGCCCTCCGCAGCACAGCAGCAAGCGGGCCCTGCACCACCGCATTCCCGCCACCCCCTCCACTGGTGCTGGTGCTGGTGCTGGTGTCTGTGCCCCCCAGCTTGAGCCCAGCCAACGAGAGCAGGGGGCCAAGGGGGGAGGATTGCACCGCGGATGCAAGTGGGGAGGGGAGGCCAAAGGGGAGCTGCACCGCGCCGTTGATGCGCCCTGCAGGGGGGGATACCATGGGAAGTGAGATGCGGGGAGGGCGCAACTTGCATACCCGCTATCATAACCCACAAAGGTGCGGTCCATCTTGTCCCCATGTCATGTACATGTCATGAACAAAACATTAAATTTCAACGAAATTCCACTTTGTTAGACTAATTCACTGTCCGTCAGAAATGCATGTAATATTTTTCAAGCCCAGTATCCCATGTTCCTGGATCAAGACCTCATGTGCATGTCTTCCAGGTGCTTGTAGGGTTCCCCAGGGATAGGACGGAGTGTAGGGTATTTTTTCCACCCACCCAGCGCCATCATGTCGCCCAGGTGCTGGTACTTGAATGGCAGCAGGGGGCGGTTGTTGATGGAGGACCACAGGTTCCAGGCAACGTAGTCGGCCTGCTGGAAGGCAACCTGCACCCACAGATTTTAGGCTTTTAGGATACGACAAAGCTCGATAGTTGTTTAGGGTACGATAAAGCTTGATAGTTGTGGAGTTGAAGTGGTAGGGTTTGATAAGGGACCAAAGGTTCCAGACACCAAAGTCAGCCAGCTGGAAGGCAGCCTGCGCACCCATGGTGTAGGGTTTGGGGTCTTGCTTGGAGGATTGCAAGGTGACGAATGCATACACCATTGTACATTGGGAGTTTTGAAGGTTGAATTGCTATGCCGGCTGCACCCCCACAGCGCATGACATACAATCCTATTGGCGGTAAGCGGCCATCAAGGGAAGCTAACGAAGGCCAAAATGTCAGGCCCACATAGCGTCAAGCCCTGGTCGCATTTGGTTACATCTTACCACATATGCTGGGCACTTATATGCAGATCCGCTAGCCTACTCCCCTGCACCGCTTCTCCCCATCCCCCACCCCCACCTGTGCAGTGGCTGGATAGCTGATCCCCCCTTGATCCGAAGCCCCCGCACCCGCGATGTCCCCAAGAGCAAACACCCGCTGTTGGTTGACAACCCTTAGGGTTGAATCCGTCTCGGTGGCGCCCCTGGGGAGGCAGGGAGGGGTTTCTTCACAATAAGGGGCGAGGGTCGGTACAGGCCAGGGAGTACTTGATGCAAAACTCCAGCTGCATATGAATTGCCTGTCCCGCTTAGGGCTGCAGGGCTGTCAATACTGTACTTATGTAGAGTCTGAAAAAGAATGGTGTACGGCAGGCAGTTGTAAAGTAGAAAAAATTCGGTTGAAAAAGAAAATCAATCAAGATGTTGGTGGTGGTGGGGCAACAATGTGCGCTCCACCACCTCATCCAAAATACGATACCCTCCACCCCCCACCCACCCATCCACTCACCTGCTGTTGCACGGGAAAGGCAGCGACATGGCCCCCTGCGCCGCCTTGGTGGCAGGCACAGTGCCAGCTGTCCACAGCACAAGATCCGCCTCCAGCGTGTCCCCCCCGCTGGTCCCATTGCTGCCATTCGCCCCCTTGAGGCCAACCAAGCGCTTCTGGAGGTCGGGTTCAACTGAGTCCTGTTGGGGCCCCGCTCGCCTGATGGAGGTCACCTGGTTGAGGGGAGGAGTGGGAGGTGGTGAGGGGTGGCGTTTGATGTTGCGATTCTGTACAAGTCACCTCGCACTGCAATCAGGGTGTTTTTTAGGGGAGGAGAAGGAGGATGGTGCGGGAGGTGAGCGGTGGAGCTTGCAAGGTTCTGCAGGGTTTGGCAGGGTGCCGATGAACCCCAACATCCTCACAACTGCACCCACCAGGCTGTCTGGGACCAAGAAGACCAAGACCCTGAACCCTAAAACAGTCCCATACCCCACCACCATCCCCCTCACCATGCTGTTTGGCACCACCGACACCCCCCAGTCCTGCAGGGCCTCCCTTGCCGCCTGGCGCTGCCCCTCCCCAGCCGCAGGCATGATGTCCTCCCCTGCACACACCACCTGTATCCTTCCCCTGCCACCCAGCCGCTCAGCCACAGTGGTTGCCAGCTCAATCCCCGAGTACCCCGCGCCCACAACCACCACTTCGGGGAAGTCCACAGCGGCCTCTAGCAGCTGCAGGCGCTCCAGCACCTGCGCAATAATAAAACATATAAAAACAAATATATATGATATAAATCATATAAAAGGGCCATACAGAGGCCTCTGATACAGAGAAAACCATGCAGGAAATATAGGAAAAAATAGCGTGATGACCAATGACAAGGAATTCCATGGGAAAAGCAACCTGGGCAATTCATGGTGTTAGATGGTCGCATGTTACATGCGGAGTCAAAAGTGAGTAACGGGCAAGTTCACAACGCCTCAAGCAGCTGCAGGCGATCCAGGGCCTCTTGTGCATGGAGGGGGCGAAGGGCTGAAAATTGATGTTGTTTGAGGGGCTTGATTCTTGTATAACATGCTCATGCTTTGCATTAACCTTGTTATGTAACCTTGTTATGTTTAAAACCTGGGCGCCCTTGTATTCAAGGGTGGAATGGTAGCACCACCAAGAAAGTACACCCTCCAAACTTGCCGAAAAATACACACATGCAAGATAGATGTACGGTAATACCCTCCCATCAATCGGTAAATTTAAATTCCTCACCCTAGTTGCATCGTCGTAGGTGGAAAATGGCATCGCCAGCTCCTTCACCCCCTCAATCCCAAAGGTGGTGGTGTCAGATCCCAGGGCCAGCACCAGCCAATCATACTCCACCATGGTGCCATCCTCAAGGGTTACCCTACCCCCGCCAGTGCTGGCCCTCTCGGGCAGAGGTGTCTCTGGCTCCACTGATCGGACCTTAGCCTGGAGGGTAAACAGGGTTGGATCGGTCAGAAAGAGTTCTGCTCAGTTTTGACCAATGGGGTATTGAACCTTTGGCCTGTGAGGAGCACGAGCTTCGATTGATCAAGAACAGCGGTTCCAACAGGTTGCATCGGTGGCGCAAGTGGTTGAAAGCAATCAAGGATTCGAAGCTGCGGTTGACACCGTTGCAATCGTTCATACGGGCGCCACTGGGTGCTGTCTTGTACCTCCATCTAGCACAGCTACTGCTGCTCCATAAACTCGTTCAAGTGCATATCAATATGCATGGGTGCAAGTGCATGGGTGCAAATGCTTCCCCCCCACCTGGATGAACTTGGTCGAGTAGGGCGCCAGCACCTGCAAGAAGGTGGGCGCCACCTCCTCAGCAGAGGCGCCCCCATTCAGCAGCTCGTAGAGCAGCGGCTTGAAGACAAAGCGCTCGTTCTTGTCGATGAGCGTCACCTGGGGCAGTGGTGCCATCTTCCTCGTTATTCATGTAGATCTGGCGAAATCTCTGAAAATGACGAAGCTGCTGGGGCCCATTTTGTCCAGAAAAAATGGGATTTTGGGGTTTGCGAGTGACAAAGGCCAAACTGCGAGCAATGCAACGAATGAAACCGGCTGATTGGGTCCCTGTTTGTTCCCTGTTCGTTCGCAATTATGAAGACTTTGAAATAAGATGGCACCACTGACCTGGGGCTTGGTGCCTGAGCGCCAGACGAGTCCTTCCAGCTTGACTGCTGTGTACAAGCCACCAAACCCTCCGCCCAGGATGCACACCCTAGGGCCCGGGTTGCTGGGCAGGCCTGCAGGTGTGTGGGTGTGTGGGTGTGGGTGGGTGGTGGTGGAGTGTGAGCTTGGATGGGAGTGGGGTGGCGGTGGGTGAGGATGGGTGTGTGGTGGCCGCAGTTGGTGGTGGGTTGCGTGTGGGATTGGAAGTGGATGCATGGCTTGTCCACTCGCAGTGACTATGGGCCCTGAACCCTACAACCTATTGAACCTGCGTGCAGTGCAGAATTAACAAGGCCCCCACCTGCGTCCTGATAGGAGGCTCCATATGCTGCGGTGGTGAAGGCGAGGCGGCGCGATGTGGGGACGCCTATGCCCTGGCCCCTGCCTAGCGTCCTGCTGCTGCCGGGGACTGTACGCCAACGAGTGTTGGGTAAGGCACTGTGACAGGAATAGCATGCAGCAGCTGTGGAGGGTGTTCGGTGGAGGGTGTTGGGACAAGTGGGCGCTGGGGATTAAACGAGTGAAGCCGTTACTTTCGCCACCTTTTTATTATTACCAGTGGTACTGAACGTGTTGGGTACTGGTGAAAAGCCCACCTCAGGCAAGGCACAGCATTGGGGTGTGGCTGGCCTTGGTGACTCTGTAAACACATGCATGCATGCAAAGCATGTGTGGTCTGGTCCCAAACCTGGGATGGCGAGCTAGTGCACCCACCTGCCCCAAAGTTGTTGAGGAAAGCCTTCACTTGGTTCAGGTGCCGCAGCCCGCCAAGCAGGCTGCCTCCATCTGGGGCGAGCCTGGCTTGTATGGTGCCTCGCAAGGCCTGCGTGGTCTGCATGCTGATCAACTCTGTGTGTTTAGTCCCTAAAGCTAAGCATGCGTGGGCAGCTGCAGGACTATAAGGTACAAGGCGCTCGAGGTGTGTATTGAGGTGTTGCTGGTGTGGGCTATGGGTGGGAAACCGGTGTGCAAGTGATGCCACGTCCGAGGCTTTCACACAGCCACACACTGAGTTCCGAGTGCATGCATGCAAACGCCCAAATCGAGGCAGATGCGCTGGACAGTTGTGACTTTTTGGTGGGATACGTACACTGCGTTTGTGTGCACTCAACTGCGCTGTTTAAAGCAAGACCCCCAGCTTGCAAACTTTGCTGTATTTTGCAACCCAGGAGAGGCCACTGTGGGAGCACGTGGGTGCTGGGACAAGGCATGCGTTTTGGCCAACAGTCATCCCGCGACTTACCTTATATTGTGCCAAAGCTTTTCACTAAGGCTGCACTGCAAGCATAGCGGACTGAAACGTCTTGTATTGGCGAAGTCGACGTTGTCAGGCTGATGTGACAGCAGCCTGCTCTTGGGTCGCCTCGTGCATTGAGGCATGGGAACTGGTTTCGGAAAGCCAAGGCAGCCTGGGGCGTTGTTGCACAGCCACCTGTATTCCAAGTGCTTCTTTTGTCGTCTTCAGATGGCTTTTGACTTCCATTGCCAGCCACCAACCGTGTAGTGACACCAACCAAAGACAGCCATCCCCAAGATGGTTGGGCTTGGGGCGGTAGTACCCAAGGGGCTTGGGTTATTGGCGTCACTGGAAGCTGGGGTTGGTCAACGTGTAGCTGAGATAGTCACCAACTCTATAGCCTCTGCTGGTGTCAGCCTCTTGGTGCTGCATGTGGGCAAGGATGCCTATGCCCTTGACCTGGCGGTGCACCCCGCACCCCCCACCCAGTGGTGGAAACTGGAGTCAAGAAGGAAAGGCAAGCCAGAGTCTGATCTGGTGAGCAGTGTACCATGGCCAACGGTCCATGTTGTGTTGGGTACAGTAAGATGGGCACTCACGCTTGCGCCTGCTGCACCGTTCTCAGGACTGCCGCATTGAGCATATGCCTGCAAGTGTATAGTGACCAAAGCGGCAACACCGCAATGCTTGTCTTGCTTAGCTCTGACAATTGTGTGTGTTCATTTTCAAGCTTATAATCAAGAAGCCATCCGTAGCGGACATCTTCACCCTACCCAACCTGGGCATCACCACGCTCCGAAAGTGCGTCTCAAGAATCCTGCATACTCCTGTGCCAAAATGCCCATTCATACTATGTCTGTAATGTACACCTGGGATACCGCCACATTATGGCTATATCACTGCGTCAAGCTGCCACCCTCCCATGCCATGCCATCACACGGATGCCATCACATGCATTATTATGATATGCATGCATGTAGTACAACCACCCTTGGTCAGCCCATCATTTGTTGTCTCACTAACGAGCCCTGCTGCAGTGTGTTGCTGAAAGCGGTGCCCTGGTGGCAAGCCTACATGCGGCAGGTAGAGGCAGCGGAGGAGCTCGCTTTTGACCAGGTGAGAACAAGTATAAAATGAAAAGTGGTGAGAACAAGTAATCCGCCTGGGTTGACTATGTAGGATGCTTCTTCACATGCCAAACTCCTGCACTGTACGCCTTTGCCTCAAGGGATAAGCTGCCCCCTGAACACAGCATGCAAGATGTAATGTCCTACGCAATGCCATCAGATTTGTAACGCGAGATGTACCATCAGCTGCAGCATCAGATGTAAAGGTGGACACAACTGCAGATGCACCTTCAGATGCAAAAGCAGATGTGCGCTGATTGCACCTACAGACACATCATCAAATGCAACGTCTGATGCAACGCGAGATGCCTGCAACTCTCAACTCTTGCATCTTAACTTGCATCTAAGCTACATGTGTTAGCCTGCTTCTAAGTGTAGCGCACTGCTTCAGGGCGAGGAGGACCATTTTGAGTGGCCGCTGGCTGACTGGGAAGCCCTGTGGAGGGAAGTTGTACATGGATGCCACGCAGCCCTGCGGGATCTGACAGTGCAAATCACGCGGTAAAATTCTCCTTACCTGCTGGGATTTGACGAATGCGCAGCAACGGAACCATGCCATGCCTCCTCCATTTGCTCTTATTGGCTGGGGGAATGGTCTGTCTGTCTATTGAGAAAGTGGGAAATCGTGTTTGTTGTCTTGTTTTGAGCCAGTGCTCACATGGCATGGGGTTTTGAGTGTTAGTGCCTACTGAAATTCTACCTACTGAATTTCTACCTACTGAAATTCTACCTACTGAAATTCTACGTGTTTCTGTTCAGGCGGCTGATGGAGATTGAGGTGTGGGCCAAGGACCCTAACTCGTTCCTGCTGAGAGGTACGGGATAATGGTGCATGCCCACCGGTTATTACTGATACGTTGGGGTGAATTTGTGCCGTGCCGCCTTTCAGTGTGGCATCACAATGACTCGAGGCATCAGAGCGACTTTTAGGCATTAGATTGACCTGGCCTGTGCATCGTCGTCGGTGGGCAAACAGGCAGCATGTCTAAGTACAACCCCCTTGGACCAGATCCTGCACTGGATGGCGCTGGCTGACCTGTACAAGCTCCCAGCCCTGCTGGCTGCGTGCGTGTACCTCATGGTGTACCCGCTTCCCAAGTTTCCCGGGAGGGGGGCCACAGCCTCGCAATTGGAGCGGGTGCCACCTGGTATAGGATTTAGTATTAAGCCCAACACCGCCCTAACGGCTGCCCCTTATGCCCACGACAGCCTAAACCCTAAATCTAAACACGTGTGCCTATGACAGACTACCAGACAGCTGCCGACGTGCTGCGCCCCTTTGCCTTCTACCAGCGTCCCGGGCGCATGCTGCGGGTTGCTTTCCACAGCATGGTCCTCCAGAACAGCGCTGAGTACCTGGTGGCCATGTCCCTGGATGCATACAGGTAATTTGTTTACATTTTAAGCGTAAGATTTAGTCAAGATATATTCTATAATCAAACCAAGGTAAAATTAATAATTAAGTTACCCTTCAGCAACTACTTTTTTTTCTTCAATTCACACTCGCCAGTGGATATTTATATTGAAAGAAAAATGATATAATCCACTTAGTTTATAAAAGTATAAATGATACCATTTGTACATATTTATCGTCCCCGCCCCCCTGTGCAGGCTGTTGCTGGCCCGGCCCTCCTGGGGATCGCCCCAGCCCCCGCTCAAGCGCCGCGTGCGCAAGCTGGCCAGCAGGGCATGCGCGCAGGCGGTCCGCTACAGCATGTTTGTGGTGACAGCGGGCCTGGCGAGCTCGTTGGCAGTGGGGATCCCCGCCCCGCCTAGGGCATGCGCCTTTTTGGCCGTGCAGGGCAGTTGTCTGTTGGCGGATGTGTACGTCACGCCGCAGCTGTTCTTGTTGTGCGATGGCATGTTTGTGTTGCCACACGAGGATTGATGGGGTTGTTGGAAGTGGGAAGGGGAGGGGATTGGGCAGGGGTGGACCACTGGCTCACACGGTGCTGGTTGCGGGGTGTGGCTGGTGGTGGGGTTGATGTTCATTACTCAACTTGGTGCATTTGATCACTGGCCTAAATCGTTGCGGGATTTCTAGGGTTCAGAGGGTGCCGCAAACCGTGCAAGCAGGGACATTGTGTATGCCCTTTGGTCCTACAAGCTCTGATGCGGGAGTGAGGAGTCCGTCAGAGTTTCTTTGTTGGCACTGCAAAGAAAATAGCTGCCAAAGGCGTAAGTAAGGTGGCATAGCAGCTACGCAATTGTAATATCTTCAAGGTGCTGATAGCAATGGACAATCAATATAGCGGTGGATAGTTGGGGTTGAAACTGCCAGTTGAAGTGCGCAGACCCAGCTAAGTTCTGCATCATGGGTTATTAGTGCTCAGCATAGCTCTATGTAATTCTAAGTCCTCTTTGTTCCCACGTACCAGACTACCGTAATGACACTCCCTGCGGGTCCTCCCCCTGGGCCACCAGCCCAGCGGGCCCCCACCACACCTCCTTCACTTGCTACGACCCTTTGTGCCAGGGCGCCACGGTGGTGACCACGGCCGTGGCACTGAAGGTCTTCTCTCTTCTCCCCTCATAAAACGATCCAGCTCGTTGTTGCCACGTTGGCGTGGGTCTCACGGGTTGCTGACATGCGTGCAAGTGCCAAGTACCCTAAACCCTAGAAAGGAAAGGCTATTATAGTTAATCGCCCAGCAACTTGCATGCATACAGATTCTTAGACTTAGACCTAAGTAAGAGCAACGTTGCAGCGGTTTTCAGCAAACCCTAGTGCTTCTTACAGTCAACAACGTGTCTCGTATGAGCTGCCACGATGGCATGCAACGTAGTTGAGCATGCAAGGCCACATGCCTTGGCACAGCGCAACAGCAGGTTGCACCCAGGTGCCCCACACAGCCTAACACAACCGTCCTCCATCTTGCCCCTCCGCCCAGTTTCCCTTCACAGCAGCTTGTCCAGGCAACGGCGGTGTCTGCAGTCCACCGTTACCTGCGGCCTCAACGGCAACGGGGCACCCAGCATGCATCCCGCGGCAGCCACCAGCAGCGATGCCAAACCCGACACCACGCCAGTCTCGGTCTCTGAGCTCCGCCAACTGGTCAGGCACTCGTTGCGGGTGTTGGAATATACTCCCTCGGAGTCTGACACGCTCTCAGAGGTACGTTTACATCGCATTGGCGTTGCTCTCGTAAACCTAGGTAAATTCCAAACCTTTAGGCTGACTCAGGTGGGGTTGGTTGCAGATCCTGCTGTACGCCCAACTGAGGGACAACAACCAGGGCATCATCAAGATACCCACAGGCGGCCTGGAGCGTGATCCAACAGCCGGGGAGGTTGTGGTTGAGCACCAGACGAGGCTATCAGCGGTGCTGAATGGCAACAACAGCCCTGGGATGGTGGTGCTGAGTCAGGCTATGGCCATCGCCCTGGCAAAGGGCAAGGAGCACGGGTTTGGCATCGTGGGCACCAACCACACCTCCAGCAGCACAGGCGCCCTTGGGTGAGCCTCTAGACCTCGTCACACAGCTCAGCACTCTTGCTGCAACTGGGCCCCACCTAGGGCATACTAGGGAGCAACCTGCACTCCAGCAGTATAGTCAGGCTAGCAACTGCCTTGCACGAGCACGCGCCACTCAGCTCTGTGCTGCACTGCTTGTACCCTTCCTGAATGGGTCTTCTACCCAAGCGCATGGATATTGGGCCTCACAACCTAGCCGCTAGTAGACCTTTCAGTGCTGCAATTGGATTGTTGCTGCACTTTGAACCCACTTTAATATCCTGTTGGGTCCCCTGCCCAGCCCCTAATTTTCTACCCTGCTTGGCTGTCCCAGGTTCTATGCCGACAAGATAGCCAAGGCCGGCATGGTGGCCATCGTCCTTGCGCAGTCACCCGAGATGGTGGCGCCACACGGCGCCAAGGAGGCCATCTTTGGCACCAACCCCATCGCCATCGGCATCCCCACCGAGCCCGCACCTGTGGTATTAGACATGGCCACCTCAGCGTTTGCGTGGTACGGTCTGCTCGAGGCCAAGATGGCGGGCAAGCCCATCCCGGCCAACGTGGCGCAGAACGCGCAAGGGGAGGTCACCACGGATGCTGACGAGGTGCTCAACGGGGGCGCGCTCAAGGTCTTTGACAGGTGGGTGCAATTGTGCATCAATTCGCAAAACCCTAAACCCTAAACCCTACAAGCCAGCATCCTCGTGTTATGCTCGGCGCCTTAAGTTATGCTTCATTGCATAAGGCACCTGCGTCTAAACCTTGCAAGAACCCCCAGCCAAGTCCCACAAGGGCATTGCCTTTGGACCTCCAACTCCAGCGACGCACTTCTTTATATTTTCAGGTCCTAAAACGGTATTGTCCTTGGGGTTTTAATTCTAAAGACCATCTTCACTGTATTTTAGGTCCCACAAGGGCAGCGCCCTTGCCCTCATGGTGGAGCTGCTGGCTGGCCCCCTGGTGGGTGCAGCAGTTGCCGACAAGGTGAAGGAGAACAACTGGGGAAACCTGGTGTTGGTCATCAATCCTGCGCTGCTGGGAGACGTCGAGCTGTTCAAACAGCGCGCGCAGGTGATGCTGGGGCGGGTGAAGGGCGCGCAGCGGCTGCCGGGGGTGGCTGAGATACTGCTGCCGGGGGAGAGGGGGAACGCGCTGGCAGGTGGGTTGGTGGGGTTGTCGCCCGAGGGTGTGCAGATTAGGTTTTTTTCTTGCGCAACTGGAACTCCCAGTCTGGTCAGGGCATTTCCACTTTGAGAGGGAAGTTCAGGTGGGTTTCAAGGGGGCATATGAGCGCATCAATTGCTGCTGGAAATCGGCTGGCCCATGTGATGAACGATAGCACGCTGCCGCCATGTGGGATAAACGCCTCATATGACAATTTGCGGCAAGGTCTTGGAACATGCTTGCGAATCTCTGCGCATCGGCATCCCTCCTCCATTCTGGGTTCTTGCATGATCTGCATGCATGCTCACATCAAACATGCATTCCTGCAGCCAAGCGCCTGGCCACCGGTACCACCCACATCAACTCCAACCTCCTGAGGGACCTGCGGGAGTTTGCCGCACGCACCCCAGCCGCCTCCTCCTCCCACCCCCCTGCCCCCTCCTCCCCCCCCGCCGCCACCCTACCACCCAACACGAGCGGCTACAAGCTCGCCACCATGCTGGTACATCATCAGAGCAGTGTGAACGATCCCTATGGCGCCTCGATGCCCCCCATCTACCAGACCGCCACCTTTGGGCAGCCCTCAGCCACTGTGGGAGGGCCCTATGACTACACGCGGAGTGGCAACCCCACGCGCACCATACTGGAGGAGCAGATGGCGCGGCTGGAGGTGCGCGCCGTTAGGGTTTGGGGTTTAGGGTCGCACTGTTTAGGGCTTGGAGTGTGTGTTGTCCTGGAGGAGCAGATGGCGCGGCTGGAGGTGAGCGCCGTTAGGATTTGGGGCAGAGGGGCTAGGATTTGCACTGTTAAGGCTTGGGGTGAGGGAACTGGGATGCGTATTGTCTCAGAAGGTGGTGCGGACTTGAGATTAGCAGCATGTGGAAACATCACTCCACATGTGCCCCTGGCGCATCTCTGGGTGTCATTACATCGTCACCTGTTCTCATATATGCAGTGTGGGATCAGTGGGTGCATCCACTGGTGGTGTAAAATGCAACCCCCACTAAAATTAAACCTTCTCCAACCCTCAATGCCCCCACAACGCAGGGCGCGGTCCGCTCCTTGGCCTGTGCCAGAAGGTCCATTGCCAATGGCATTGGTGTTGTAAACGCCACCCCCTCTAAAATTACCCCCCCCCTCCCCCCTCCCCATGCAGGGCGCGGACCGCTCCTTTGCCTTTGCCAGTGGCATGCAGGCGCTTGCCACTGTGTGCCGCCTGGTCAAGACCGGGCAGCACATCGTGGCCCCTGAGGACCTGTATGGGGGTACATCACGGCTGCTGTCACGGGTGGTGCCAGGCGCGGGGGTGGAGGTAACCAACGTGGATACCACAGACATTGGGTAAGCGACGGTGGGTGTGTGGGTTGTGATGGCTGTTGGGAATATGGCAGAAGCAGGGGGAGAGGTGAGGGAGGAGGGGGGTGCTGCAAGGGCGGATGGGGATGGGGCTGCGCTTTTGGAGGTGTGCCCAATGGGGCCAATGCAGTCATAGGGTAGGCTGGATGATGGCTGCAGGCACCCAGATATCTGCCCTCACACACACTGCACCCGCACACGCACGGCGCCATCTTCTGCATTGTGTAATCCCCACCGTTCCATCCCAGGGCTGTACAGCGCGCCATCATCCCCGGCAAGACCCGCCTGGTGCTGCTCGAGTCGCCCACCAACCCGCGCATGTCCATCTGCGACATACGCGCAATCACGCAGATGGCACACAAGGCAGGGGCGCTGGTGTGCGTGGACAACAGGTAAGGGCAGGGGGGAAATGCATGTTCATGGCAATTGAGTGTGGGGCCGTCAAAAGCAGGGGTACATTGTGGGCACTGTCGGTGGCACCCTGACTGGGGCATGCATGTATCTGTCAATGTAATGGCAACCTTTTTGCTGATATGTACCTCGCGCGTCGGTTAAGAACAGGCAGCGCCAAAGCTTTACTAATACCGTATGCTTCTGTTTCTCACAATTTTGTATATTTAGATGCCTGTGTGTGTCCCCGTTACCACTCGTTTGGTCAAAGGTAGGCAATGTGAAGTTTACTCTTATTCTTATTCTTGCTGTTGTGATCCCCAAGTGAACACTTTACTGTATTATTGTACATTTATTTGTTATTGTGTGTGTCCCCCAGCATCATGGCGCCGGTATTCCAGCGGCCGCTAGACATGGGAGTGGACATCTGCATGACCTCGGCTACCAAGTTCATATGCGGGCACTCGGACGTGACGGGGGGGATACTGTCGGTCAAGGGGAAGGAGCTGGCAAACGACGTGTACTTCCTGCAGGCGCGTGACCAAACCCAAAACCCTAAGCCCTAAACAAGTTTGTGATGTACTTTATGCTGCAGGTGTGTGGCCAAACTCTAATTTGAAAACCCTGACAATCTTGTGAAAAATGTTTCAGCTTTGATCAGACTGTTGGAGGTGTCGTGGCATGAATGTAGCTGGCCTGCTCAAATAATTGGGAAATATTGCTAGCAAAAAGAAATATTTCCTGGCACCCATCTACACACCCCTGTCCCCGCAGAACGCCGAGGGGGGCTCCCTGGGCCCCTGGGATTGCTGGCTGTGCCTGCGGGGATTGAAAACCATGGCGCTGCGCATGGAGCGGCAGGCACAGAACGCTGCCAAGCTGGCGGCCTACCTCTCCACCCACCCGCTGGTCCAGCACATCAACTACCCCGGCCTGGCCAGCCATGCAGGGGCGGACATACATGCGAGACAGTCAACGAGTGGGGGGTCATTGTTGAGTTTCACCACCGGCAGGTGAGGGGGGTACATGCAGAATGACCCTAAACCCAAACCCTAAAGCAGGATGCAGATTGAGGGTTTTAGGCTTGCTGCTGAGCTTCACCACCGGCAGGTGAGGGGGATGCAATGGGGGCGGTAGGCCAAACATGGGGTTCCTGCAATGATATGGGCACTGCCTGCATTGCGCACTTTCAACCATGTGACGTAGGGTTGCCCCTCCCTGGCATACTCTCCCCCACACCAAATCGCTGGGTCGCCGCATGCAGCCCCCAACCTCTACCCATGCACAGCCATGCTTGCGCCCACTATCCTGAACCGACATCCCACCACCACCCACCCGCAGCGTTGAGGCAAGCAAGATCATCGTCGAAGCCACCCAGCTGTACAAGATCACCGTCAGCTTTGGAAACGTGGCATCGCTCATCTCGCTGCCATGCTACATGAGCCACGCGTCCATCCCCGCGGAGCTCAGGGCGGCCCGGGGATTGCCGGATGACCTGGTTCGGATATCTGCAGGAATTGAGGATGCGGATGATCTCATAGCAGGTGGGCCCTTAAATCCTTGACGCTGAACCTACACTTTATTTGGGTGGCTTTGCGTATCTAGCTGCACCGCTGCATGAGCCTTTTGCCATTTGCTCTGCGGGCGGCCATGGGCTTGGGTGCCGGAGGGCTTGGGTGGCATCTCGGGACTGCAGTGTTGGGTCTTGTGGGAGGTGGGCACATGCTGCACTTTTCCCTTCTCCTTTGTCCAGACCTGCATACCCACGCACCTGCACACACGCTGCCGGGGCATGTTTTCAACCCTAAACCCTAAGCCTGGTCCCCTTGCCGCGCAGACCTCGACCAGGCAATGGCCAAGGCAATGGCAGCTGTGGGCGCGCCACCACCCCCTGCTCCCCCCGCCCCTGTGTACAGCGCGCGGGAGCAGGCCATGCTTGCGCGCATCAAGGTGTTGGAGGGGCAGCTCAAGGGCAGCCAATGACCCGCCTCACCTGCTGGTATACCAGGCCTGGACGAGGCACCTGGGTTTGGGTTAGGGTTTAGGGTAGCTCTGCCAGCTTGCACGCGGGTTTGGTGGTCCAGGCAGTCAGGACAGGCGTGGGGGTGCACTTGAGTGGCACGTCCGTTTGTACAGTGTGGGGGGGCAGGCCATGCTTGCGCGCATCAATGTGCTTGAGGTGCAACTCGTGGGGAGCCAATGAGCCTGTGTGCTGGCTATCGGTCCTGGATGGGGCACCTGGTTTTGGAGTTACAGCTATTCATTGAACCTGCGAGGTTATTGTTACCGACAGCTGCAAACTGCAGTGCTGTGAATTGATGCTATCAGGTTGTCATGCGTTTGAAGTCCTTGTGCGATTGTTTTTGCTGTCAGCAAATAAGGTGTGGAGAAAACACGTGTTTTTGGTGCCTGTCTTGGCACCTGTAGGCTAACACCTTGCATAGCCAGCATGCGGTGGAATACGTGGTAGTGTTTTCTGTGTCACGTTCTTGTATCTGACTGTCACAGCTTTGTAATTTATTACTCGGGGTATCACAGTGATAGCACAGTGTGTGGGCGTCCACCGATGTTGGGGTTGCGCATGCCATGCCATGCCATGCCAGTGGGCAAATGCCACTGCGTTTTTGCTCCATGTTTAGTGCCTAACACTCCCTGGCACCTTTTCAAATGCTTGCGTGCGGCCATCCAGGCTGTGCGTGCTGCTGACTGGGCTGGGGTAGCTGCCTGCATGCCGTCCTCTGTAATTGCTGGCGCTGGGCAACCCCTGGCCTGATGCTGGAGGTCCACTGTTCTGCCTGAGATGATATTCACCGCGCCAGTGCAGTGTGTGGCGTCCGTCTTGAGGGCAGTGGCAAGGGTATAGTGGAGGGTGTTATGCTGCTGAGGGTGGGCTGTTGGGATCCCGGATGGAGGTGTGGGGCCTGGTGGGGCTGCGAGTTGAGCTGCAAGAGAAGCTGGCAGGCTGTTGTCGAGGGCTGCCTGGTATCTGAGCTGGTGGTCTGGCTCTAAAAAACCACCTGGCACCCTTTTTGGCGAAAGGCACTTGCTGGCAAGCGCAAAGCCCTTCTCCTTCTTCCCCTGCCCAGGGGGGTGGGACGCCGCACCGCCGTCGGTGCCTAGGCGGCCTACACTTTTTACGTGATTCGTTTAGGCGCGTTTGCACTTTTTACGGGAAACTCGTCTGCCCACTGAAACGGCGGGAACCAAGCAACACGCTTCGTCAAAAGCGTACAAAAGCTTTTTGCACCCGCGTCGAAGATCATTCTAGCAATCAGTCTTCTACGTGTGATCCCGTCGTTCCTCTCGTCTGCAATTGCGTTCAAAGTTGATCCAGTGAACACGCTCTCCAAGCTATCACTTTCGAACGTCTGAACCAGGCATGCCAAACACCCAGTAGCGCAAACACCCGGTCCGCTCGAAAGCCTGTGGCCAAGTCAGTGCGGCACCCCTTTACGTTTTAGAAAATACCCAGTAGCGCAGTCTTGAAGCACTCATAGCCTACAGTGTTCTTCTATTTCCAGTCGCACACCAGTCGCTGCCCAGTACAACTTTCCTGCCCACTTTTGAAACTTTTTCCCGACACGCACTGTCCTACACCAAGATGTCCAGAGGTACCTTCAGGCTGACGCCCCCCAACCCGCTTGACCGCTTCAGCAAACCATCGCTTCGTATAAATGGGCAGTGGGTGACCCGGGACGGAGCGGAGGGTAAGGCTGTACTGGACCACATGGCCCAGAACAGCCGACTCTTCTCCACACATCCGAGGGTGGGGGGCTTTCCGGAATGGATGAACCCACGCACCAGCGCACCACTCGGTGGCAGGGACCAGACGTCATCCAGGTGGGGAGGGCAGTCACATGCATATCGGCCTGTCTAGTGGAAACACGCCTGGGTGACACCCTCCCCTCATGCATGAGGCCTCTAGGGGAGCATATGCATATGCTCCTGTTAACGTTGCTGGGTACTGACACCCTTCTCAAACCCTGCAGAATGAAGGATCAGAGCGCGGTGGATATCAATGGCTACAAGCCGCTTTCTCTGGGCATGCTGAACTGGCTTCCTACATTAATGAGCGAGTCGGCGCCGGCACGGGAGGAGTATCTGCAGCTGATGGGCAAGTCGGACTATCTGCAGCGAGCGCGCCTGACTACGCTAGCGCTGACCGCGGACTCGAGTTCACCACCTTACCGTGGCCACCAGCTGCAGAGATATCGACAACGCCGAGGAGCCTGCCGGTGAGTGCAACCAGCAAAGGTTTACTTGTTCCCAAGTTGCAACTTTGCGCAACCAGCTGCCATGCATTCCTCTATGCCAATGTGCACGTGCATGCCTAGGCCTATGGCCGTGCGCTTTGCCCTCCAGTTGCAACCCGTCAGTGAATACCTAATAGACCTTACAACCCACCAAACCCCGTAAGTATCTCGTGCATATCCAAGCTGTGCTGCTGTCGCTGGTTCTTATCACCTTCACTGGACCACCTCCCCTTGCCCCATGTACAGGCAGCCACAACCATCACCACACCCACACCCTCGAGCTCCACCCCTCGGGCTCTACACCAGCCACAACCCCTCCAGCCGCGGTACCAGTATTCCTCTTCCAGAAGGTTTTCCAGTGGCTGAAGACCGGTACCGCCAGGGCCAGTGGCACCCCCACCATCCCCACCATCCCCACCACCACCACCACCACCACGTGCACAACCCCCACCACCCGCAGCCAGCACCCACCAGAGTCACATGCCTCCAGCCCGACTCCTTCCGTGTAGGAGGCTGACAGGGCATACGCGCTGATGTGCGATGCCTGGTGGGGTGCGGAGGCGGTCCCACTCGAGCTGACGATGGAGGCCCTGTCATGACCACCACCGCCAAACTGTGTTTCCTTTCATCTTTCTGTGTGTTTTGTTTCATTTCCTTGTTGGCTGTGCAGCCAGTTTGTAGCTTGTTGCAGTTGTAGCCTAGTGTAGCCTCTAGAGACAGCAGTTCATAGGTATCGATAGGTATGAGTACATTTTCCGCCCCATCTGCTTATCTCCCACGCGTGCTATGTGGCAGGGTAGCTCAACTTAGGTAGACTGACAATATGCAGTGGCGGCAGTGGCCAAATTGGCCCTGTGGCAATAGCAGTCACTGTGACTCTGATGTACAAGTCAACACACCTTTTGTTGAAGGTGTGACTCACAGGATTACAACAGTAGTGGGCCATTTCCCTTGGCCTGCGTTGCCTAACCAAATGCCAGTGCCCTTAAGGTTGCTGTAACCATGCAACTCTGTCTGTACCCAAGCTAAGTAACCAGCACAGCGCCAGCCCTATTCCCCATTCCAGTTGGTCTTGTGAGAAAACAAAACGGTTGCACAACCTTTCAAAATGGTTTTAGGGTTCAGTATTAGGGTAGCCTCTGGTGTACTCAGTACAATACTGGCCTCCGGTCCAGGATGCCTTCTGCTTCGACGACATGTACACTTGTGGTATGCTCTTGGTAGTTCACAGCACTACCGTGCAACTAAACGTTTAAACAGGGCCTCGCCGGCATTGCAGTGTGTATGTCCACGACCTACATCATTTCACAAAAGTAGCCAGCTGCACTCGATCTCCGCCCAGGTGTCTGCCACACCGTGCGTCGCACAGCAACATTGCGCGGCTGCAAACTCTGTTAGTGGTTTCCTGACCAAGCCCATCGCCTGGTGGGCCCTCGGCGTGGGCGCTGGAAAGCACCTGCACCCCCCACCACTTGGGTCCCCCGCTACGCCCACCAGTCACGCTTCCTTGGGGCAAGGTTAGCTGGCTCAAGGCAGGCAATACAGCGAGGAGACCATTTGTACACATCGAGGAACGCGCTGAATGGTGCTTGCGGCGGGCAACGGGGTATGTCGAGGCCGTATGCATGCATGTGCATATGCATGCATGCACCTTTCTACACTTACGCACACCCATATCGATACTATTCTACAAGCTTTAATATGGAGTATCAGTTGTTGATTATCAAGAGTTGATCACACGTATCGACTGCCAAGTCAGGACACGCAACACCCTTCAGAAAATTACCCCCCCTGTGAAGCACCTGCCCCGTCCCTCCCCACCTCCAACCACACCACCACCGCCTACCTCCAACGAAGACTTTGCCAGCTCCCACATCTACCTTCTCATCCTCAACTACAAGCTCTCTAGGAGGGCTGTGGCGGCGAGGTACACACACCCCTCCTAGGGTTCTGGGTGTCATGCGCTCTACCCTGGTATGCTTGCCGGCGCTGCCCATCACCCCCCGGTGACTAGTCCCCGCACAGCCGCAAGCTTGTTGCTCCTTGCTATGCAAACTGCTATCAGCCCCTTGCCACCAGCCCCCCACCCTGGCCAGGACACAGTTGGCATCACTGGCATGTGGGACGTCCTGCCTTACACCGTCAACAGGGCGTGCCAAGCTGGTGATACACAATGCGGCAGTGACAAGGCCAGGAGGGACGCAATGGTGCCCAACGGGTCGTCGGCGGCGCGCGCTATTGCTGCGTGTTGGGCCTGGCTGCTGATGTGATCAACCAGGACACGCCGGCGACATGAGAGCAGGAGGTGGGGGCATTCGGGGGGGAAGAGCGTGTTGATTGGCATGCATTTCGTTGCACAGAATGCCTCGAAAACCATGTGGCGCCATGCCAGTGGCAAACATGTGCAGGGCCACTCGATGCCGGAGCAAGCCACACACCTGTCGCACCGCCACCACCACCACCACCACCACCACCACCACCAAGGTGGCCACCTCCACCACCACTATCACCACCACCACAACACCACCACCTGCAACCAGCGATCCACAGTCACAGACACCCCCAGCCCAGGCCCTTCCTTGTACGGGGCTGACAGGGTGTTCCAGCTCATGAGCGATGCTTGGTGGGGTGCGGAGGCAGTGCCTCTCGAGTCACTACATTTTTCCAAGTCAGGTGGCCTGTAGGTCTACTTAGCTGTAGGTAGAGCAAGCGTGCCTAGCTAGGCCTGTAGGCCAGACTTGGTGGTCATGGTCACTTGCTCAT